>PVKY010001842.1:0-29092 GCA_004027775.1 Bradypus variegatus | reverse complement strand
GTGCATGTGTGTTTGCATGTGTACATGTGCATACATGTGCATGTGTGTGTGTAGGAGTGGACATGTCTGCACGCACACGTGCATGTGTGTTTGCATGTGTACATGTGCATACAGGTGCATATGTGTGTGTAGGAGTGGACATGTCTGCACGCACACGTGCATGTGTGTTTGCATGTGTACATGTGCATACATGTGCATATGTGTGTGTAGGAGTGGACATGTCTGCACACACACATGCATGTGTGTTTGTATGTGTACCTGTGCATACATGTGCATGTGTGTGTGAGTCCATAGTGTGTACCCGTGTGTGGCACCAGTGCTTCATCATGGCTAACACCCAGGAACGTAGCACTTCCAGAGCTGTACCCAACTCCACCACTCGGTGTTAGCAGCAGTGTGGGGGGCCTCATAGGAGCTGGCGTCTTTTGGATGGGGGCTAGCAGCATTTGCTGGGGCATGGGTGTAGGGTGTGTGATAAGGGGGTCATGGGTTGGCCCAAGGGCTGTGGCCTGAGGAAGAGAAGGAATCAGAGCTCTTGGCTGAGATGAACAAGCCTGGAGGGAGCGTGTGGAAGTCAGTGCTGGTCTGGGGGCACTTGAAGTCTGAGAAGCCCATCAGACATCCAGGTAGAGAGGAGAGTGGGCAGATGGGGGAATTACAAAGGAAAGTGGAAGGAGGTGACTTTTAGAGCAGGTGCAAAGGCTGACGGGTGGGTCTCATGGCAGTGGAGGGAGGTCTTGCCAGAAGAGAGCAAACAGCCCCGATTTGGCAATGCCCTGCCCTTCTAGACGGAGGCCTACACCACCACCCAGGAACGACGTAAATTATTGCAGAAGGGGCACTTTGAGTTGAGTTCCCCGAGTTCTTGTGACAAAGCTAACAACGCTGGGTGCTTCTGGGTGCCTTCCCCAGGTCAGCAGTGACTCTGCAACAGGAGACCCAGAAGCTACAGAAGAAAGGCCAGACACATGGAACTCTACAACTACACCAACCTCTATGTACAAAACACACCAAATACAGCAATACATGTAAATAAAAATACATAAATACTACACATGAAAATCTTCTGTATAACAATGCTACAAAATATTTGCAAAGCAGGCGACAAACATGGCTAATATTAGTACTATACACACAGTGCTTACAAGGTACGGGAAAGTTATGAACAAATAACTCCCAGAAGAGCAAATCTAAATGGTCGATAATATTGGACTAAAATGGTATTGACTTAAATCATGGTGTTGGGATTTCAGATATGTTTTATGCTTTTCCAAATTCCTTTAGGCAAGGTGTGAATTTTGTGCAAAGAGAATGCAGTATTTAAGTAGTTGGAATTTTAAGAGAGTTTCTTTTGTTTTGAGGAGGCAAAACTGTGCAGCGGGCAGGCTGCTAGAGCACACACCCCGGCACAAAGTCCCTGTCCTGGCCTCTCTGAGATCCGCTGGTAAACCTCCCCAGCTGAACAGTTTCCTGTCTCGGGCTTACGGTTTTTTTGTCCTGTGTAAATTTATCTCCCGATCACATGTGCTGTCCACCCACTTCTACAAGTTTCCAAATGTTTCCCCAACATAGTTCAAAGGCACCTTTGATGATCTTAATTTATCATCTTCTGGTGATGCATCCTTAATGTTCCTAAAATTATTCCAGTAGGACCCCGTCTGTGCCACACCCCAGACCATGGGCAGGGAGGGGAGTGGGCGGGAGTGAGAACCTGAGGCCCTGCGAGGGGTTCCTGGGTGCATGTGTGGAATTTTCAGAATCAGTGGGTTTTGGAAGTTTCCAGGGTACTGAAGTGGGCAAGTGATACAGGGAAAAAGGGTGGGAGTTTGTTGTGAGTTAAAATGTTCTCTTCCCAAATGTGCTTCTAGTTATTAAGTTGCAATGAATCAATTCACTTTAATCCAAGTGCTTATGTGTAACCTCATGCCTGTGGGATGGGGTGGGGTATAAACGGGGCTGCTAACCCATCTGTAGCATTGCTCCCACACAGGGAACCCAAGGCTCACAGGACAGCTGAGGCTGAAGATGACGTGAGATGTAATAAACCACAGTAATTTCATGCCAGTAGCTGTGGGTGGGATCATTTTATGACTTCAGCTTTGCAAATCAAGCTCCAGAAGGGGAAGTAATTCCGTCTTATTTCTGTATTTGGGCTAAATTGCCTCCAGTGGATGTGGAATTACAGGATTAAAATGAAATAGGCTCTTTCAAGCCCAGTCTGCGGCGTTCTCCTTAAACCTTTTCTCCTTTACCTCTGTTCTCTAGGTCTTTTGTTTTTAAATACATTTTTTATGGTGAAGTTAACATATATCCATAACAGTGATAACTTTCAAAGTACAATTTAACAAGTAGTTGTATAGGTAAATTCAAAGAATTTTATGGGTTACAGTGGCACAGTTTTAGTTATTTCCTTAATGTGAAATAATAAGATATATACAGAAAGGTGGTACATTGCAAAGAATAATTTAAAAAGTAACTATACAGCAGATTTCAAAGAATGTTAGGGGTTACAGTTCCACCATTTCAGATATTTCCTTCTAACTATTATAATACCTTATTACCTAAAAAAAAATTTTATATAAATATTTGGTATTCGTAGACCTTTGTTAAATTTTATCTTGCCTGTTGCTACCCCTACCTCTCATTTAATCACTTTCTTGATCTTCAGGGATATCTGGGCAGTGACACCCTAACTTGTTCATGTTGAAAAGGGGTGTCGACATTATGGGGAAAGGGCTGCAGCTGTTTGATATTCTTAAAGAGGCTGTTGCCTCTGGGTTTTAGGACTTGTCTGGTATAGGAACGCTCTGGTGGATTTAAGCTTCTGAGAGACAAACTTAGAAAGTGAAACTTTTATAGAATCTCAGATAGGGATGTAGGTGTTTCAGGGCTACTGTGGATTGGGGCTTGGCATACTGTGGCCATGTGGGATACCTGTCTGGAGCTTGCATAAGAGTAACCTCCAGAATAGCCTCTTGACTCTATTTGGGGACTCTCAGCCATTGTAACCTTATTTTGTTACCTTTCTTTTCCTCCTTTTGGTCAAGAAGGCATTTTTAATCCCTTTATGGCAGAGCCGGACTCATTCCTGGCCGTCATGTCCCACGTCGCCAGGGAGACTCACTCCCCTGGGAGCCATGTCCCATGTAGGGGGGAGGTTAATGGATTTATTAACTTTTCTCTCTCTAAGCCCAACTCAGCAAATAAAATTCATTAACCTGTTCTTTAGTTCTTGTGTGTGTGTGTGTGTGTGTGTATGTGTGTGAGTGTGTGTTTATGACAAAATATTTTTCTCTATTAAATCTCAGGTGCAATAAGGACTTGTTTTATAAAATCACTCTTGACATTTAAGCTTAGGGCAGAATGGGAAAGCAAACATTTCTAGAATGAATTAGACATCTTCCATGTTTCTTAACTATCATATTTCCTTCTTTCTTTCTTCTTTCCTTGAATTTTCCAGCTCTTATTAATCTTGAATAGAAAGAAAAATACCAGGATAACTTCTGTTCCACAAATTAACTTTAAGGTAGAGACGTGTCTGTCAGTTTACCCCCGACTCAGGTTCAGATTTACATGTGTCAAAAGGTAAAACCTTCTTGAGATTTCTCTTTAGCTCCGGTTGGCTTCATCTGGGTCCTGCTACAGGATGACCCTGTGGATTTATGTAACAAAGTCTCTGAGCCTTGGTTCCCTCTTCTAGAGGAGCTGCCCTGGATGACCTTCTGAGCTCTCCCCTTCTGTTCTCTAGGTTCTTTCTGCCGCTCTCCTCTCTGCTTGGTCTCTGTCCCCATAATACAAATTTTCAGGATGCATTGATTTTTTTCTCAGCAACAACAAAATGCTGTTCCTATATTAAATAATGTAAAATCGCTATAAATATTGTACACTCAAGCATATAAGCCTCCCTACTTTATTTTACATCTGTGTCTGTTCTTCATGAAGGAAGTTCATTGGACTTGTAAATATTTTTAGTCTAGGAGTTGTTGGCTTGATGTATGTGCAATTCAGAGACTACTCAACCTTCCAGCAAATGTCCCTTGGAAACTGTCATGGTTTCTCCACTGCCCAAAACAAATATCATGCAATGGGTTGGCCTAAATAGCAGGAATTCATTGGCTTACAGTTTTGAGGCTGGGAGAAGTCCCAAATCAAAGTATCCTCAAGGCAATGCTTTGTCCCTAAATATTGGTGCATTCTGGGCTGGCTGCCAGTGAAAAATCCTTGGCTTCTTGGCTTTTCTGTCATGTGGCAATGCATGTGGTGATGTCTTCTCCTTTCTTCTTCAGGTTCCCTTGACTTCCAGTTTCTCCTGTGGCTTGTTCCCTGTGACTTCCTCTAGAAGTCTACCAGTAATAGGATTAAGGCCCATCCTGACTCAGCTGGCCTCATCCAAGCTGAAAATATAATCTTCAAAAGGTCCTATTTACCCTGGATTCACACCCATGGGAATGGATCAAGATTAAGAATATTTTTTTTCTGATATACACAGTTAAACCTACCAGAGAAATCAAACTAGCAACTGATATCTCCAAAAACTGCCACAGAAAGAGGTAGTATGATTTATGTTTGAACATACTTTAAATCAAACTTAAAGAAAATATCTGAATGGATCATGTGAGTTTAGAGATGCTCCATAAACAATTGTTAAGTTTTGAATAGGTGAGGAGAGGATGGTGTGGCATTATGGAAAGATATGAAGGCTGAATAGTTTATTCTCAGTCACTCACACTGTTCTGGTTTGCTAAAGCTGCCATTGTGCAAAATACCAGAAATGGATCGGCTTTTATAAAGGGGATTTATTAGGTCACAAATTTGCAGTTGTAAGGCCATAAAAGTGTCCAACTACGGCATCAACAAGAGGACATCTTCACTGAAGAAAGGTCGATCGTGTCTGGAACCCCTCTGTGAGCTGGGAAGCACCTGGCTGGCATCTGCTGGTCCTTTGCTCCTGGGTTCTGGTTTCAAAATGGCTTTCTCCAAAATGTCTCTCTTAATTTCTTCAGATCTTGTGCATCTAAACATCTGGGGGTCTTCGTTTATCTTCTCTGTGGCAAACTCTGGGCTTCATCTCTTAGCTTAGCATCTCTAAGTGTCTTTCTGTCAGCATCTCCAAGTGTCCGGGTCTGTGTCAGTTCTTAGCTTTTCCCAGGGGCAAACTCGGGATTATGTATCTTAGCTTCTCTCCAAAATGTTCCCTCAGCTTCTCTGGGCTCTTTCTCTCTGTGAGCTCTCTTAAAGGACTCCAGTGATGTAATTAAGACCCCCCTGAATGGGCAGGGTCACATCTCCATGGAAATATTCAATTGAAGCGTCCCCACAAGATGGGATTAAAAGATCATAGTTCTTCTGGGTCCATAACTGCTTGAAACCAGCACATGCACTGATTGATTTCCATGGTTAATTGATCATTTTCCCTCTTTGGTTTGCTCAGGTTGGTGTAGCTTCAGGGAATTGGCACTTGTATTGTAAGAAATCGTTCAATGAGTTTAAATCATTGCCAAGGTAGTGGTAATATAATGCTTTTAGCTTCCTTTATACAGGAGTTAGAACACAGTCATCATCACAAAATGGTAGACTCTTTTCACCGTAGGAAGACTATTTAAATACATTAGTACTCTCATGCTTTTACTGTAGAATCAAATGCCAAGAGAGAAATAGTATTCTAAATAGAAGTTGGAATTAAATTGAACTGCCTGATCCCAGTTACTGCAAACTCTTGCTTCTGGGGATTTGAGAGGATGGGTAGAAAAAGCTAAATAGTCTTTGGAATCTGACCTTGGTCAGCATCTGGGAAGTTACAGTAAGAGAATTTTCTCCCTATGCATCATGCTATAGACAGTCACACTTTTACTGGTGAATAAGCAAAACTTTAAAATTAGCATGCTCAAAATGACTAAGGATAAAATTGTAAACTAGAATAAACCCCTGTTTCTAAGCAACCAAATGAATAAGCATATAATAAAGTCATAAATTCAAACCATTGGCAAGTACATAGTGATTTAATATTTACTGTGTTAGTATTTGATATGAAAATACTATAATATTTTACATCACAGGCTGGCAAGCACAACATCTTTTCCTTCTCCCAGAATGCCAGTTTTATTTGTGTTCCTTGCTATTTTTGCAAAGCTGGTATAGAGTGGCACATATATTTTTGGATCTAATTCATATAGGAGTATCTGGCCTCTTATGTGGAAATTCAACCTGTTTTAACAACATTTGAACAGATTTTGTTCTCAGCCAGAGACTTTACCTATAAAGAGGTAATCAAAATATTTCATAAGTGGCTTCTCTTAAAACTTCTTTCATGAAAATTTCCTCCACCTTCTCCAGTCCCATGTAAATTCACTCACCCTCCCCCTTTCTTTGTTTTATGTCACTGTGAGGTGCAGTCCCTTCTTTTGATGGAATAACAGTTGGAAAGGAGAGTTAAGGGAAATGTCCCTCAAAGTTCAGGTGGGTAAGGTTTGAAAGGTGGGGAGATTGACCAGAGAGTCAGTGGTTAGTGGCCTTTTATTTCCTGAAGAAAATAAAACTATTTCTAAGAAGAGATACTTTCATGCATTCAAGTTCACGGGGACAGTCTGTAATCATAGAATGGGTAGAGCAGAGCTCTGGGAAAGCCTAGGAACTAAAAATGGCCACTCAATGGAAATTGCTCCTTCCATGCATTTGAAATCTGTCTCTGCGCGTGTTCTGGGAACTTGGGGAACCCTTGGTAAAATCCCCACCTCTAGGCTGGCATCTCCTCAGCACTCTTCATATAAGTATATCTTCCCTTTCTCTGTGGAAGCAAAGAGGATTAGCAAATTGTGACTCTTACCTGTCACTTATACAAAGATCTGTGTGCAACTTTCCTGGACAGTAGTTATATGCATGGCAACAAATAAAACATGCAATACTTAGAAAATTCCTCCAGAAAATTCCTCTATCTTTGCTAGGTCGTTTATGTTGCTATTAGTGAACAAAGGGTTTCTACCCATGGAAACAATGTAATTAGACTGAATGTCACCTATGCCCATCATTTCTGCCCCAGGGAAGTAATAAAATAGGTATTTTTTCAGTAATCACCCCATGTTTTGGCTAAAGTTTGGAAACACCCGATGTGTTTGCTTCTGAAGATGAGCAAGCTATGCCGACTTGGCAGTTCTCTCTCTCACTGCTCCGGAGTGGAAATGCCTCCGCCGAGGCAGGGTAGCAGCTGGGGTAATATCGGCCTGTTGCAGGGTGTCAAGTTGAGTGAAGGAGAAGGGGAAGCATAGAGACCATCTTGTCTCTTGTGTCCTGAAACGTCCTTCTGAAAACCTTACCTGCTCCGAGAGGGGGTCGCCTCTGATGATGGGCGCCTGGTGGCGGATCCTCTGAGGTAGCAAGTAAGATGTGAGTCTCTCCCACCCGCATGTTATGTCACTAGATTAGTCATTATACGCTGATGAAAACAATATCGGTGGGCTCTCCCTGACATGCCTGCCTCTGTTTGGTGCAAAAACCAAGAAGACGGTCCCCTGACTTTACTCCATTCACAGACTCCACCAGAGACCTCGTGAAGCTCCCAGGGGGGGAATCATAAGTCTAGAATTTGTCCTAAACCTCAGCTTCTGTAACAAGTACTGCCATTGCCCATTGATTTAATAGTTTAAATTAAATATTGTTTTGCTTTGATCTTTTATCAATTCAAATGTGTTTGGTTCTTCTTTTTTTATTAAAGCAGTTGCAGATTAACAGAAAAATTTGCAGATGGTACAGAGTTCCCATATACCCTTCCCCGCCATCCCACACAAATGTTCCCCATTGTTCACATTTTGCGTTAGTGTAGTACCTTTGTTACCACTGATGAAACAATGCTATTATACTGTTATCAGTAGTCCATAGCTTACATTGGCGTTCACTCCTTGTGTTGGCTTTAAAGATATTTTTTTTTTCTGGTAACATATATGCAACTTAAAATTTCCCATTTTGCCTACTTTCAGTTAAGTCAGTGGTGTTAATTACATTCACATTACACAACTATTAACGTGATCAGTTACCAAAAATTGTTCATTATCCCAAGCAGAAACTCTGAGCCAATTAAGCATTAACTCTCCATTCCCAACCCCACTCAGCTCCTAGTAATGTGTATTCTGGTTTTGGACTTTGTGAATTTGCATGTTCGAATTATTTCACGGAAGTGAGATCATAAAATATTTGTCCTTTTGTGTCTGTTTCCTTTCACTCAACATGATGTTTTCAAGGTTCATCCATGCTGTAGCATGCGTCAGAACTTCCGTCCTTTTGGCAGCTTAATCATGTTCCATTGTATTTTGTATTTATACATCACATTTTGCTTATCCATTCATCTGCTATTGGGCACTTGAGTTGCTTCCACCTCTTGGCAATTATGAATAATACCTCTGTGCACATCGGTGTGCAAATATCTGTTTGAGTCCCTGCTTTGAATTCTTTGGAGTATTTACCTAGAAGATAAATTGCCATGTCATAAGGTAATTATTTGTTTAACTTTTTCAGGAACCACCAAACTTTTCCACAGTGGCTGCACCATTTTACATTCCCACCAACAATGTATGAAGGTCCCCATTTCACCACACATCCTCTCCAACATTCATTATTTTCCATTTATTTTTAATAGCAGCCATTCTAGTGGGCGTACAATGGTATCTCATTATCGTTTGGATATTGATGTTGAACATATTTCATTTGATTATTGGCCATTTGTATATCTTCTTTGGAGAAATGAGTCTTTTGCCCATTTTTACTTGACTTGTTTGTCTTTATGTATTTGAGTTGTAAGAGTATTTTGTATATTCTGGTTATTAAACCCTTATCAGGCATGTAGTATCCAAATATTTTCTCTCATTCTGCAGGTGGTCTTTTTACTTTCTTAATAAAGTCCTTTGACGTGCAAGTGTTTTTAATTTTGATGAAGTTCCATTTATCTATTTTTTTCTTTTGTTGCTTGTGTTTTTAATGTAAAGTCTAAGAAAATATTGCCTAATACAAGGTTCCGAAGATGTTTCCCTATAATTTCTTCTAAGAGTTTTATAGTTTTGGTCCTTATATTTAGGTTTTTGATCCACTTTATGGATCAAAACCTTATATATTAGGTTTTTGATCCATTTTATGTTAATTTTTGGGTATTGTTTAAGGTAGTGGTCCACATTCATTCTTCAGCAAATTGATACCCTGTTTGCCTAGCACCGTTTGGTGAAGAGATGCTTCTTTCCCCAGTGAATGGATTTGGCACTCTTGTCAAAAATCATTTGGCCATAGATGTGAGGGTTTATTGCTGAACTCTCAATTCAATTCCGTTGGTTTATATTTCTGTCCTGTGCTGGTGCCATGCTGTTTTGATTACTGTAGCCTTGTAATAAGTTTTAAAATTGGGACATGTGAGTTTCCAACTTTGTTCTTTTTGAAGATCATTTTGCTTATTCAGGGCTTTTTACCTTTCCATATAAATTTGATAATTGTCCTTTTCACTTCTGCAAGGAAGGCTGTTGGAATTTTGACTGGGATTGCTGTGAATCTGTAAAGTGCTTCAAGTAGAACTGCCATTTTAACAATATGTAGTCTTCCAATCCATGAACATGGAATTTCTTCTGATTATTTAAGTCTTCCTTAATTTCTTTCAGCAAACTTTTGTAGTTTGTACCAGTCCTTTATAGCCTTGACTAAATTTATTCCTAGACACTTGGTTCTTTCAGTTGCTATTGTAAATAGAGATGTAGCCTTGATTTTCTCTTCAGATTGTGAATTACCATTGTATTGGAACCTAACTGTTTTTTTTCTTTGTGTGTGTATGTTGATCTTGTAATGCTCCACTTTGCTGAGTTTGTTTATTAGTTCTAGGAGCTTTCTTATAGATTTTTTCAGGATTTTCTGCATATAGGATCATGTCATCTGCAAACAGGGAAGGTTTTACTTCTATTTTTCCAACTTGGATGAATTTATTTATTTTTCTTGCCTAATTTCACTGGCTAGAACTTCCAATACAATGTTGAATAACAATGATAGTGGGCAGCGTTGTCTTATTCCTGATCTTAGAGGAAAGCTTTCAGTCTTTCACCATTAAGTATGATATTAACTGTAGGGTTTTCATATATACCCTTTATCATGTTGAGGAAATTTCCTTTTATTCCTACTTTTCTGCGTGTTTTTATCAAGAAGGAGTGCTGGAATTTTTCAAGTGCTTTTTTTGCATCAATCGAGATGATCATGTGGTTTTTCCCTTTTGATTTGTTGATGTGGAGTATTGCATTAATGATTTTCTTATGTTGAATCATCCTTGCATTCCTGGGATAAATCCCACTTGACCATGGTATATAATTTTTTTAATGTGCTGTTGGATTCCACGTGCTAGCATTTTATTGAGGATTTTTGCCTCTACATTCATCAGATATTGGTCTGTACTTTTCTTATGGTATCTTTATCTGGCTTTGTTATGAAGGTGATGTTGTCCTTGTGGAATGAATTAGGGAGTGTTCTCTACTCTTCAATTTTTTGGAAGAATTTGAGCAGGATTGGTGTTAATTTTTCTTGGAATGTTTGGTAAAACTCCCCTATTATGTCCTCTGGTCCTGGTCTTTTTTTTACTGGGATGTTATTGACAAGAGATTCAATATTTTCACTAGTTATTGGTCTGTTGAGATCTTCTATTTCTTCCAGAGTCAGTTTAGGTGGTTGCATGTTTTGAGGAACTTGTCCATTTCATCTGTGCTGTCTAGTTAATTGGTGTACAGTTGCTCATAGTATCCACTTATAGTCCTTTTTATTTTTTTGGGATTAATAGTAATGTCTCCCTTTTCATTTATGTTTTTTTGTTATTTGTGTCTCCTCTTTTTTTCTTTGTCAATCTAGCTAAAGCTGTTAGATTGATCATCTGCATCTATTGAGATGATCATGTGGTTTTTGTTAATTTTATTGCTCATTTCATAGAACCAGCTTTCGTTTTCTTTGACACACTCTCTCTCATTCTCTATTGCATTTATCTCTGTTCTAATCTTTTTTATTTTCTCCCTTGTGCTCACTTTGGGCTTAGTTTGCTCTTCTTTTTCTGATTCCTCCAGTTATGAGCTTAGGTCTCTGAACTGAGATCTTTCTCTTTTTTTAATGTAAGCATTTAGAGCTATAAATTTCCCTCTCAGCACTACCTTTCCTACATTCCATAAATTTTGGTGTGTTTGCTCTCATTTTCATTTGCTTCAAGATATTTCCTAATTTCTCTTGTGATTTCTTCTTTGAACCATTAGTTGTTTAGAGTACATTGTTTAAATTCCACATATTTGTGAGTTTTCCATCTCTGCTTCTGTTATTTATCTAGCTTCATTCTATTGTGGTCATAGAATATGCATGATTTCAATATTTTTGAATTTTTTTGAGACTTGTTTTGTGTCCTAACTTGTGTTCTGTGCTGGAGAATGATCCATGTGCACTAGAGAAGAATGTGTGCTCTCTGCTGTTGGGTGAGGTGCTCTATATGTCTGTTAGGTCTAGTTGGTTTCTAATATCCTGCAAGTCTTGTACTTCCTTATTAACCTTTTGTCTAGAGTTCTATCCATTTGAACATGGTATACTGAAGTCTCCTAGTATTAATGAAAACAGTCCACTTCTCCCATCAAATCTGTCAACATTTGTTGTATTTATTTTGGGGTTCTGCAGTTAGATGCATATATATTTATAATTGTTATGTCTTCTTTGTTCAATTGACTCCTCTGTCAGAATATTTGTGTCTTTCTTTGTCCCTTGTAAACATTTTTTACTTAAAATCTATTTTAGCTGATAATAGTACAGCTATTGTATCTCTCTTTTGGTTACAATTTGCATGAAATATTTATTGGCTGCTGCTCTCCTTCAGATTTTAACCCTCTTACCAAGAAGCTCAGCCTGAAGCAAAAGTGCTGGGTCCTCTCTGTCTTTTTTAGCCTGTGTCCTCCCCTAGGCATGTGCTCAGGGCCTTAGGAAATCCCCTTTTGCAGGGATCTGGACGTGTCCTCTACTTCCTATGAAATAGACATATCCCCTGCTGGGTGCTCTAAGGTATGTCTCGAGTCCAGTCATCTTTTGTCCCAAGCCACTTTGATTTTCTTATACTGCTTTAGTCATCTGTAGCTGCTTCTGTTTGCAGGACAAGTTTCGGGATGGCAAGCCAGACAGGTGCCCTGTTTCAGACGTTCAGGCCGCCCCCTGATAGATCGGTGCCAACATACAGCACCCCAGGATGTGCACAGTGCTACTCAGCTCCCACCGGGCCGGGACCAGGGACCCCAGTGAGAGGACCGGCTGCTCCACATCACATTGTGGTGGGAGTAGGGGAGGAGACAGCAGGGGGCCACGAGCTGCCCTTACCCATTTTAAGCTGCATTTTCTTGATTTGGCACTCACCCTGTTACTGTAGTCCTCTAATTTTTCCCCAGCATTTGGAGGAAGACGGCTCTGCCAGTTTTTGCTAGCTGTTCAAAGATTCTTTGTGAGGAAGGATTCTTTTTAGACAATGGAAACTTATAACAAATGAGTGATGGCCAATCCAAGTGGTCCCATGGGAACCTGCTCCCTTGCTTTACCTATGGAATCCATCACGGTTTAAGAAAACAGAAGAAATGCCTAGAGGCAGGAAGAGATTACCTCGGTCCCCATGAAGTAGGGCTTGTTCCTTAGAAATCTGATTTTAATTTAGTAAGAAAAGTTTAATATGAAACTTTCTGGTTCTTCTTCAATTAGAAAAGTGAAATATGCTCCTTATGGAGAATTTGGAAACTGTGGAGAACTTGAAAGGGAAACATGAAATTGAGCCTGCATGGGGTTGATTGGAAACAAGCCCCCTGGTTCCTCCTGCCTGCACGGCATCTTCCTGGGTGGGTTGGAGTGCCACAGCCACCCTGTCTCCATACCGGCCAGCCTCGGCTTGACCCTTCTCCGCTCCCCTTCTCCCCTTTCTGCACTAACTGCAGCTGCCTGTGTGGTCAAGATAAGGGAGTGCTGAATGCCTGTGCGTCAAATTCAGTCGAACGGTTGGGACACCTGTGTGCATCCTGGGTCCTGCACAGTGCTGGGCCTGGAGGTGGAAGGAGGGCTGATGTCTGACTGCCCACCTGTCTGTGGTCTGACTGGGGTCTTTGATGCTCATTCTCACAGGCAGCTTTCAGTAAAGGAAGATCAGCCTGATGGGAAGGACATGCAAAGTGCTGCAGGAGCCAACAGAGAGAGGATTTCATAGATGGAGTACCTTGCAGGTTGGAACTTGGGAGATCAAAGCAATAAACTCTTTCCTGGCCTATCAGCGGTTACATTTCAGCTTCAGCACAGGGACAGAGAAAGCAAGGCCATCTCCAAAGGCAAAGCCAGAGTTACGCATGTGTCTGTAATGTCAGCACAGCGCCAAGGTTTATTAGACTAGAGATAAAAACTTAGAGTCATTTACTTTTAAAAACCATTTAGTAATAAAGCAGAGGCTCTGGTCTTATCCGACATCAGTGTGGTAACAGTTCTTCCATGGAAAAAGGGCATAAGATTTCTATGACAGATTCTGCCAAGTGGTTCCTCAAATCAATTCAGCCAGTGCACAAATGAGGGTGACTTCTAAGGACCATGAGTACTTCCGACCCGGGCACAGCTCTGCAGGTTAAACCACAGCCTGCACGGTCCTGTACGAGCTGCGTGGCTGGTGGCGTCGGCGAGCACGGTGCCTGCCCCATCACTGCTATCCACCACGAGTGGGATGGAAGCTTCAAGCATGACCTGGCTCTCCCAGTACACACAGACCTGGACGCAACATGTCTTTGAGAACATCGAGAACAGCAAAGCCAGGACTTCCTCTTGCCTCACCATTTGGAGTTCTCTCACCTCCCTGGCATTCTTTTAGAAGCCGGCAGTGGGACTCAGAAGCTGATGGAAGGTTATCTAATCCCACAGACCACCCCAGGTTGGAGTGATGGCCTCCTTCCCATGGACTCCTAGTACTCTCTGTGCAGTTCATCTGGTTAATGCAATCTTGTTATATTTTAGTATTTTTCAATTATTAAACTACTTGTTAGTTGTATTACTGTCTGACAAAACTCTGGTGACCTGGACACTTAAGTTCTCAGTCAACCTTGCGGTGGTTTGGAACTGTATGTGCCCCCCAAAAACGTGCTCTTAAATCTAATCCATTCCTGTGGGTGAGGGCTTGTTGTAAGTAGGATCTTTCAGTGAGGCTACTCCAGTTAAAGAATGACCCACCTCAGTCAGGCTGGGACTTCATCTTCTTCCTGGAGTCCTTTATAAGTGGAACAAATACAGAGAGAGGGAAAAAGCCACACAAGCAAGAAGCTGAAATCAACGAAACCCAGAAGAGAAGGGAGAGACCAGGAGATGCCGCCGTGTGTCTGGCCACGTGGCCGAGGAACCCCGGATCGCCGGCAGCCGGTCTTTGGGAAGAAAGCATCACTCTGATGATGCCTTGATTGAACATTTTCCCAGCTTCAAAAATATGAATGAATAAATTTCCATTGTTTAATTTGACACATTTCCAGGAGCTCTGGAATCTAAAACAACCCTCCTCATTTGCCCCTTGCTTGTGGCCTTCAGTTTCAATCTTGGGTGTTATGTTGCTTGCATCTCCTGGGAGAGTCCTGTCTCAGAGGCACAATGTGAGCCCAGAGGGAAGAGGCTTAGAGCCCAAATGGCATCCACGCGCAGGCCCGTGTGGGGTTTAAGGTGAGGGAACACCAAGTGGGCCGAGGCAGTACCCCCGGGGTGTTGGTCCTGAAAATGAAGTGGGGGGGCAGCCTATACACTTGGCCCTTTGCCTGGGGGCTGGGAGTGTGACCCACGGAGAGGCGTCCTTTGCAGGCTCTGGGAGGTGCAGTGGGGCCAGCAGGGCACAGACTCTCCAAGCACCTCATGTGCTGCTCCCCGTGACACGGCCCAGGGGTCCTGCTTGGACGGGGGGAGGCTGGGGAGGCAGAGAGTGTGGGTGGCACAGCTGAGGGTGCTCCAAGAGGGCTGAGGGCTCAGGCCACCTGGCGTGGAAAAGCCCACGCTGGGGGTCCCCATTGCTCCCCGCTGGAAGGAGGACTCAGCAACATCTGATCCCACACAGCTGCGGCTAAATTGCTTTAATTTTTTATTTAGTTTTTGTCCCCATTTTTCTACTCATCCATCCATACACTGGATAAAGGGAGTGTGATCCACAAGGTTTTCACAATCACACTGTCACCCCTTGTAAGCAACACTGTTATACGATCATCTTCAAGGGTCAAGGCTACTGGGTTGGAGGTTGATAGTTCAGGTATTTACTGCTAGCTATTCCCATACATTAAAACCTAAAAAGGGTTATTATATAGTGCATAAGATTGTCCACCAGAGTGACTTCTCAACTCCATTTGGAATCATTCATTAACTAAATTGTGTGTGTTGCAAGGAAGTGTTTCAACATATGCCTGAAAATGGGCTGTCAGGACTCTGAAAAAATGTCCCCTGAGGCCACTAGTTTGGCAGGAGGGGAGAGGAAGGGTCCATAGGCATGTCAACAATCTTATTAAAACCCTGAACTTAAAACTCATAAGTAGCCATGCAAGATGCTTGCAATGATTTCAGGGGACTCAGGTTTCCACGGTTCCATCTGGGGATCCTCTAGTGACCCATGGGCCCCACATTAACAAGCCTTACATGACATTTTGAGTTTTTCAGTAAAAATACCTATGTGCGTTCTCTCACGAGATCAGAAGACAGAGAAGACCTGTTAGAGTTGAAGTGCGTCCTCAAAAATTCACGTTCCCAACCTGATCCCAGTCCTAGGGGCGGATCCTATTTGAAACAGGGTCTTTGAACATGTGATACATTAAGAGGAGGTCAAACGGAATAGGGAGGCCCTCAGCAGGTTGACTGCAGTTCTCGTAAGAAGGGGATCATTGGACACGGACAGACAGATGCTGAGGAGACGGTGGTGATGGTGGAGGCAGAGAATGATGCCCATGATTATGGACAAACCACTCGCTGGGGACTGAATTGAGTCCCCACAGAGGTCCTGCTCCGATCTTAAGGCCTGTCCATGGGGGTGTGAATCATTTGTAACCAGGACCTTTGAATACGCTGAGATGAGTCAGGGCGTGGACTCTGGTGTAAGTAGGGTCTGTGAGGGTCCTATTTAGGTGAGGTCAAACTGAGTCATGGTGGCCTTAATGCACGAGCCTGAGGCCTTGTAAAGAGAGGAAATTCAGACGCAGTCAGAGAAGCCACCAGAGGAGACCACGCGGCAGAGACAGAGGTGCAAGCCAAGGCACCCCAAGGACGGAGGTGAGCCAAGGCACCCCAAGGACGGAGGTGAGCCAAGGCACCCCAAGGACGGAGGTGAGCCAAGGCACCCCAAGGACGGAGGTGAGCCAAGGCACCCCAAGGACGGAGGTGAGCCAAGGCACCCCGGGATGGGGGTGAGCCAAGGCACCTCGGGATGGGGGTGAGCCAAGGCACCCCAAGGACGGAGGTGAGCCAAGGCACCCCGGGATGGGGGTGAGCTAAGGAACCCCAAGGATGGCAGTGAGTCCAGTGCCAGAGAAAGCCCAGCCTGTTTATTACTTGATTTCAGACTTCTAGTCTCCAAAACCGTGAGACAATAAGTCCTATTTAAGCCACGCTGTGTGTGGTGTTTGTCACAGCAGCCCCATCAGACTAAGACGGGACAAGAACCCCGAAGAGTCAGGATGGCTTCTTCCCTACAGATTCCAGACTTTTGGCCCTCAGAACCAAAAGATTAAATTTCTAGGTTTTTAAAGCCACCCAGTTGTGGTTCTCTGTTACGGTAACCCCTGGGGACTGACATCTGCTTCATGGAGTTTTCTGCAAGCTGCCGGGCAGCGCCCCACCTTTGGTGACACCGTCAGCTGCAACTGTCCACTGGGAAGCTGGCGGGCACCCTGTCTTGAGTGCTCAGGTTGACAGAAACTTATCTTGTGGTAAAACTAGAAAGTTCTGCAGCCAGAAGACAAACATTGAAGCAGAAATTGCACGTTAGCAATTTCAAGACCTGAAATCATCTTCAACTTCATTGATCTCCAACATTTAAAAAAATCATACACCCCTATCAGTAACACATTTTTGAGCAGCCATCCCCAATAAATGCATATTTATTAAAAATTTGTTCACAGGTACCCCTGCCCATTTGTGTGGTATTAGAAAAGCTTGGTTTCTATCTTACTGTTAGAATAAATATAAATGGAAAGAGAAGTTCTAACGTTTTCCTCATCCATTCTGGTGATTGCCGTGGGTGCCCCTTCGAGGGCACGGATCCCACATTGAACTTCTTTGGGAGCCCCTGGCTTTACGATGGTGTCACGAAGGCTTTAGGTCAAATAGGGCCTGAGTAGACACTTGAATTACCTGGCACCTCACAGATGTGCAGCATCCTTTGGGTACCTGAAGTACCCCTGAGAGAAACTGGGCAAAAGTATCGTAGGAAACTTTCCATTTAGTTTCCTAGGACGGTTCCTACGGCTCCATTTTGCTGCGTCTGTCCTCCATCACAGGCCCTGTTTAAGCCCTTCACACATGTTGGCTTGATTAATTCTTTTAATAACCCCATGAAGTAAATACTGTGATTGTCCTAATAATATGATAACCATCTAAAATGATGGCTGAGCCAATGCCTTGCTGTGTGGGGCTGGGTGTCTGTCTGGTGAAGGGCAGCTGCTGGTTCGGGGTGCAGGCCCTGGATGTGGGGTCACGAGGAGACCCCAGGGGTCACCAGGAGTTGCTCTCGGCTTCTTTGCAGCCCTTGGGCTGGGGGCTGTGTGGGGAGGGGATGGGCTGTGACCTGCTTCCCAGGGTGCAATTGGGGGTCCCGCCTGGCAATAAGCTCTCCCAGGCACCGAGGCCTGGGCCCTCCCGAGCAGAACCAGGGCTGCCCGAGCTCTCAGTTCGGTGTTTCAGCTTCAGGGTAAAACAGGACCTGCACCACGGAGCTGGGTTTCAACTACGTTCATAGCACACAACTCCCTGGAGCAATCAACCTCCCTCCCTCCCTCCCTCCTTCCTCTTTTGTTCAGAAGCCTTTTTCTTTAATATTAAAAGCTGTCAAAGGAGGAGGAGAGAAGAACAATGAAAGAGCCGAGCAGCTCCCATTTTCAGGATCTCTCCCCTCACTCCTGTGCCGGATCAGAGAGCGTGTACTGACGTCCTCCCTTCACTTCCAGGCTGCCTAGAACCGTGATTTCCAACTCCGGCGGACAGAATCAGGGGCTCTGGAAAGTCAGAGGCCCCGAGGCGACATTGCATATCTTTTGTATCCCAAGGATATTTTCCTCTGGGCATTTGTCTGCTTGGTCACGTCTGCATGATTGTGGGTGGCCTCAGTTTTTGGCACCCCATTTTAACCTATGCACCCAGGGAATTAGCAAACGTTTCTGAAAACCTTTGTGCTCTTTAGAGGGAATACATGTCTCTTTTCCTTATCCTGCTTTATTCTTCTTCATAGCACTTATCTCTTCCTGATATATTCAATGCTCCTTTTTCATGGTCCATCTAAGAGAGCAAGGGCTTTGCTTGGGTCACTGCTGTGTCCCCAGAACCTAACACGGTGCCAGCGCATATTGTTGCTCGGTGAGTATTTGTCCCATGATGATGGATAACTGCAGGTGACAGCTGTGGCGTGTCTTCCCCGATGGGCCCTGTGGAGGGGCAGGCCCTGGGCCTTTGACGGACTTGGCCACGAGTATGGGTGGGAAGTGCTGTTTCCTTCAGGACATGGAGGAGGAAGGCGAGAGATGATTACACGGATTTATTTTCACTGGAGGAGAAATCGAGACCTGTTGAAAATCCATCAGGAGAACTTACAAAATGGTGTAAGTTAGCAGTTGGTTTGGTCTCCATTAAGCAGCAAACTCTAGATGCCGAGAACCAAGGATTGGAAGCTTTGCGCAGTCCGATGTGAATGGAGAAGGAAGCAGACTCATTTCTTTACTTTTTTAGTAACCAATTTTAAGGAAATCATTAGACTGGGTTTATAACTTCCTGTGCATTATTATTGTACATATAGTTTAGTGTTTTGTAAAAAGTCATTATTTTTGTTTGTATCAAAAGCCTTAATATGTACAGAAATCTTTCTCTCAGGTGCTTTACAAATGGATTTTCTTTGACTCCTTAGATGCTTCTTTTGAGTTCTTAATTACAGACAGACAATGGGATGCCTCAATATTTTTACTATATGAAGCTCGCTCTTGTTCTGAAGGAAGGGAATTAATTTTTTAAAAACTTACAGTGAGTTATTGATGAAAAATCACTACAAAATGAGTTTCTGTGTATTATACTGTTGAAGGGAAAGTAATGCTAGCTGTGGAACCTTGTAAGAAATTGGCAGTTGTCATTTTCATTATAAAAGTTAATGATGCAATGCCTTCTTCCATCAAATATGATGCCATTTACCTACTTATTAAAAAACATACTGAATTCAAATGACTGAATCCTGAACAATGCAACTATTTTATCAAAAATAAATATTTTGAACATTTAAAAGAAAATAGCCAGGTTACAAAGTGTGTCCAAATATTGACAGATTTACTTCCTTTCTATCAAAGCTTCTGATTTGGAAGATTTCCCTATTCTGGAAGCCAATGTGACTAGATTCCAGATCTTGGAATAATAATTGCCAAATATTTTTCTTCTTTGATTTTTATAAAATCACAAGCCCTACTCTTAGCTGAGGCAGAACAGGATAACATGAAATTATAGAAATTGCGTTTCCCACAGACTGGCTACTACCAAAGGTAAGGCCAAGAGATTTCTAGTTTTCTTCATATTGATCAGTTCAGCTAGCCTAGTGATGACAAGTCAGAGCTTGCTGTCTGGGGTCATGTAGCTGTCAGTTAAGTGCTGGCGTGTAACAAGCACCCCAGACTCAATGGTTTAAACAACAGTTGGTTGTTAGTAGAACTCACGCATGCATGTGTTGGTTGGGAATCCGCCCCCTGGTAAGCATGGCTACGTGGCAGGGTCCTTCCCTGGCTCTGTGGGATGGCCAGCAGCTCTGCTCTGGGGCCACGGGGCCAACTCAGGCACATCCTCCTTGAGAGATTGGCAGAGAGCAAGAGGGTGAGCAGAAACCTGCATAGACACCAGAGACCCTGTCTCGGGTCTGGCTCAGGGTCTCTACTGCCTCACTCAGAGCCAAGGCCATCACAACCCAACCCGGAGTCGAGGAGGGGGAAAGCCGGCCTCTTTCCTATGGTGCTATGGATTGAATTTGTCCTCCCAGGTGACACTGTCCAGCTTGAATCCCCAGTCCATTTGGAAATAGGGACATTTCAGATGTCATTGGTTGAGATGGGTCACCTGGCTCAGGGTGGGTTCTAACCCATTATGGCTGGTGTCCCTATAAGAAGAGGGAAATTGTGACCCAGACAGACAAAGACAGAGAGACAGCCATGTGACAGAGGCAGAGGTTGAGTCATGCCACCGCCAGAACCTTAGAGGCTCCAGAGGGCGCTGGCGATGCTGACAGCCTGATTTGGGCCTTTGGCTCCCAGAACAGTGAGACGATGAATCTGAGTAGTTTTAAGCCTTGTGGTTTGTGGTTCCTTGTCATGGCAGCCCTGGGAGATTAAGCCACGGAGGGACTGTAAAAGGTCCGCATCAAGGATGTGTGAGGAGCTGGGGACACTAATGTAGTTTCCCCAGATGGGAGGAGGAAATGCATGTTAAAGCAGGAGGAAATAAATCAGGAAATGATTTCTGAAAATGAGTCATCCCAGCCTGATGCATCATCGATCATCTGCAGACCCAAAGAGAATGACCTCGAGGCTGCTAGACAGGCAGTTGGTAAAGACACTTGTTTGCAGTTCCCACATGGATTCTCCAGGCCAGAGGCTTTCAAGGTGGGTCTCCAGCCCGGCAGCAGCATCTGGGAACGCGATGGAAAGGCACATTCTCGGGCCCCACCTCGGTCTGCTGAGTCAGATGCTGTGGTGGGGCCACCTGTACCTTACTCAGCAGCAGGGGCTCTGCCCCGAGCCCGCAGGGTCATCTCCCGGTGATCACACCCTTGGGTGGCCTTGTGACTCTGCCAATGGGGAAGGCATCTGGCTCTCGCGGTTCCCCACTGCTGTGCTTTCTTAGGCATTTGCCCTCTGTTTAATGACATTTGCAGTTTCCATCACACCAGGGAATGAAAAGAAGGTGCATAATCTATGATAGCCATTTTCTATTTCCCCCTTTCTCAAAGATTTTTACTAGTTGACTCTTCCCACAAATAACATTTGTGACTTTTTGGGCAAAGAATAAGGTTCAATTCTTTCCCATCCATATTCCTTATTTGTCTAACAAAACATCTTGGTTTATTTTGTTTGCTTTCTAATTCTACCCCTTTCTGTTTCCCCTAGTGTAGAAGGGGGAGTAATTTCTGCAAGATATGTTTCTGTGACAGAGTTGCTCTTTGAGACTTCTGAAGGCTTTGCTGGAACAACTGGAAAGTGATATGAGCTGTGTTTCATTAATTCACCTCTCTCAAAAGTAAAAGGAAGAATAACTAATCACTGTTCCTATTCCAACTATCACCATCTGGACTTTTGAGTACAGAAGGAAACTCTCAATGCTGATAACTATGTAGTCTTAAGGGAAAGTTTTAAGCCTCAGGTCCCTGTTGATTTAATATCATGATTATTGTTTATTTTAACAAGATTACATCTATTAAAAAAAGAAGACACATGTGAGTCCATCTATCTATTAAGGAATTAATGATAAATAATTTATAAAATTAACAAATTAAAATACAAAATTAACATCAAGTGAATTACTTAACAAGCTATTTATTCAGTTCTATGAAAATAAAATCTTTTGTCATTCATATAGAAAATTATTTCTAAGGCCACTGAACAACTGAGAAGAGAAAAGCATTTGTAAATGTGTTGGATGCATTATTGTAATTCTAAAAGGCCACATTTTCAGCTGCATCAATAATGGAGTTGAGAGTAATTTGATGAGCATAATTTCTGATTCAGTTGGCAAAAAGAAAACAGAGAGGAAATTGTATTAATTGATATTGATGGTAATTTTTCTATACTCAGCCCCAAGGCTTGGGCATGCTGTCAAGAAGAGTGTTTATTGTTCCAAATTGGTCACACCATAACCCAGTCAATTCTCCTAAAATGCATTGCTAGTTATTTTCTGCATCTGCGACACCTTCAATTCCTTTTTATTCTCAGCTCTGTATTTTTAATTATGATTTTTTGCTCATCAGTACCTTTCACTTTTTAACAACATAGTATTTAGTTTTATTGAACCATAATTCTCAGTTCCTCTTGTTTTCTGATGGAATCTTTTTCCTGGTGACAGCTGCAGTGTCTGGGTCAGCATGTCCTGTTGGGATGGCCTGTGTGGTTTGATTCATCCACATATAGTTTGTAGCTTGATGTTTCCCTGCATAAATTAATTCCTTACTCATGAATCCTGTCACAGATCAGCAACACTCATGTTCATCACTTTCAGATAACTTTTCATCACTAAGGGGAGGAACTGGGGAAGAGAATCTCTAGGTAACCTGAAGGTAAGATTGGCAAATAGGTCTTTGGAAAGGGTAAAAACCTGCGGCAAAGTTAGCTTCCTGTGCAGTTTCACCTACAGCTAAGATCACCCAGGAGGGGAACTGACGTATCCCCATTAGCTGCAAGGCAGTGACAAAGACCCCCGGTGGCCCTTGTTCAGCCAGATGTTGCCACGAGGAAGCCTCTGCTCCAGCTGTTTGCCTGCAAAGTTGGTCCTGGCTCTAAAGATCTGACTGACAATAACTGGGCAAATCATTCAAGAGCATTGTCTCTTTTTCCTGGAGCTATATTTGGTTAGTCAGTGAAATGCATTGTGCTCACTATCTGGATAAATTGTAAACTCAAAGACTAACTGACTTGTCTTAGATCTAGGAAGCCCAGGTGGCTACACAGGTGCGTGTTCCTTAAAAACATGTTAAATGTAATTCATACAATGCTCCATATGTTGTGTCTATGTGCTTATGTGTCCATTTCCAACCGTGAGCTGTAAGCTTCCTGGAGGAGAGGGGCAGTGTTCCTTGCATTCCTTAGAGCCCTGTCTGGCACATAACAGGCACTGAAAATGTGATTTACTGAAGAAATGAGTGAATGATGTTAGCAGGTACCTCAAGATGCCACCCAGGTAGAGTCAGCACCAGTTTCCTAGGGTTGCAGTGATAAATCACCACAAATTTAGTGGCTTAAAATAACACAAACTTGGGGGGCAGGGCAAGATGGTAGCATAGGGAGGGGTGGAATTTAGTTAGTCCTCTGGAACAACTAGCATATAGCCAGGAACAACTAGTAAATAGTCTGGAAAAACTGTTCAGAGACATCTGTGACTGGACACACATTGTACACCAGTCTGGAATGGGTGGAACGGCTGAGATCACAGTGTAGAACTGTAAGTAAAGCTTACAAACCTCAGAGCTGGCATCTTCCCCCAATGGCACAGCAGGCTGAGTTGGAACACTTCCCTGTGGGAAAAAGAAGCAGTCTACTAGGAAGAAGGGAAGGTAGTTCAACCAAGTTCCAGCTGCAGTTTTAGTTAACAAATTTGGACTACTAAATACAAGCTATGAGCACAGGCAAACCTGGAGCAAGCAGGAAAGGAAACTGGAGGTTTCTCCCGGCAGAGAGGAGACAGGGCTGACAGAGGAAAAATACATAAATAAATGAAAACAGAGACTTTTGGAGTCTTCTGAGCTCAGAATACTGAAAAAGGTCTGTGTGCCAAGAAAAGCATCACATAGAACTGGGCACCAACTCCAGTTCTTGATTGGTAATGAGGGAGGGGACTAGGGGACTGGTTCTGAAAAGGAGACATATTTTTCCTTTTTTTTTCCTCTCTCGGTGTAGCTCTTAGAGAAAGCCCCAGGCATTTTCAATTGTCAGCACTGACCCAGGCAGTGGTGGAATTAAAATAGTCAAAGAGTCAAAGGAAAAACTTAAGTGTTGAAGATAACTCCCTAAAGGGTTTATTCTTCTCTAAGAAAAGGGGAAGGCAGGGCCAAGCTCAAATGGCTGCCCTCCCTCAGAGGACTCAGAATGTAGGGTCTAGGGGAAAAAATAACAGAAATAGCCTAAGCTTGGCTTTGGACAGTCTTGGCACCAGCAGAAACAGGGTCTGCAGAGAATGAAAGGAACCACAGCTCTTTACACAGGTGGGGGAGCTGCAGGCTGACAAGCTCCACTTTCTGGGCAGGATAGGAAAAGCACAGAGTCTAGAGGCCTCATTGGAAAATGTGACAACCTGCTGGGTCTCACCCTCAGGGAAACCTGATACTGAATACAGCCTCCTTCTGAGACCTGGGTCCATCTGGTCTGAGAAAATCTGATTAAGGTGATCAAGGAAACCAAATGCCTAGACAACAAAAAATTATGAACCACACTGGAAAAAATGAAGATATGGCCCAGTCAAAGGAACAAACTTACACTTCAAATGAGATACAGGAGTTGAAACAACTAATTCAAGATCTTCAAACAAATATGCTAAATCAATTCAAAAATCAAACCAATGAGTTGAGGGAGGATATGGCAAAGGAGATGAAGGACATGAAGAAGACATTGGGTGAACATAAGGAAGGACTTGAAAGTTTGAACTTATGGAAATGAAAGGCACAATACAAGAGATGAAAAGCACAGTGGAGAAATACAACAGGAGATTTGAAGAGGCGCATAAAAGGATTCATGAACTGGAGGACAGGACAGCTGAAATCCTACACACAAAAGAACAGATAGGGAAAAGAATGGAAAAATATGAGCAGGGTCTCAGGGAATTGAATGACAAGATGAAACACATGAATGTACATGTCATGGGTGTCACAGAAGGAGAAAAGAAAAGAGATAGAAAGAATGATGGGGAAATAAACACTGAAAAATCCCCATCTCTTATGAAAGACATAAAATTGCAGATCCAAGAAGCACAGTGTACCCCAAACAGAATAGTTCAGAATAGACCTTCTCCAAGACACTTAATAATCAGATTATCAAATGCTGAAGATAAAGAGAGAATTCTGAAAGCAGCAAGAGAAAAGTGATCCATCACATACAAAGGAAGCTCAATAAGACTAGGTGCAGATTTCTCCATAGAAACCATGGAGGTGAGAAGGCAGTGACATGATATATTTAAGATACTGAAAGAGAAAAACTACTAACCAAGAATTCTATATCCAGCAAAACTGTCCTTCAAAAATGAGGAAGAGTTTAAAATATTTTCAGAGAAACAGACACTGACAGAGTTCATGAACAGGAGACCTGCTCTACAAGAAATAGTAAAGGGTGCACTATAGACAGATAGGAAAAGACAGGAGAGAGAGGTTTGAAGAATAGAGTACAAATGAAGGCTATCAGTGAGAGTAAAAAGAGAGGGGGAAAAGAAAATAAAATAAGCTATGGCATATAAATTACAAAAGTCAAAATTGTAGACAGTACACTGAGTGTACACTGAGTGAAATTAGCCAGAAACAAAAGGATGGATACCCTATGGACTCACTAATATGAACTAACATTGATGAGTGAAATTTGAGAGTTAATGTTGAGAACACAGGTTATCAGGAAATAGAAAGAGGTTAGAAATTGGGCATTTGATTCTGAAGGAGTACATAAGGGCCAACAGGATTGATTGCATAGATCCAGAAAGGGATAACATTACACCGTGTGATGGTAGCCCAATATTGTAAGTACTCTGAACAAAGATGAGTGTGAGTATGGTTGAAAGAGGAAGACTAGGGGCATGTATTCCACCAGAAAGAAAGACAGAAGATAAAGATGGGGATTGTATAACTTTGTATAACTTAGTGACACCTAGAGTGGTCAGTGATGGTGATTAAATTTCCAAATATAAGAATGCTTTTAAAAGAGGGAGAACAAATGAATGTCAACATTGCAAGGTGGTGCAAATTGGATGGTACAAGGGAAAAACACAATCAATGCAAACTAGAGTCTATAGTTAATGGTAAAATTGTAAGATGCTTCCATTAATTTTACCAAAGGTAATATAACAAAGGTAAATGTCCATACGAGGGGGTTGGTTATAAGAGAGTGATATGAAATTCTTGGTGATGATGTCATTGTCTGTCATTTTTATTGTATTTTACTTTATTTTTGTTTTTCCTCTTTTATATTTTTATTCTTCATTTTTTTCTCTTTTTCCTATTTCTTTGCAGAAAAAATGGAAATGTTCTCATATAGGGTGTGGTGGTGAATGAATAACTATGTGACTATACCAGGAATCACTGATTATTTACTCAGAAAGGACTGTATAGTGTGTGAACAAAAATGTTTAAAAAATAAGCAGAGGGATACAAGTTCTGAACAAAATGTGGAGAGAGGAATATACCTATTCCCTGTTGGTAGGGAAGTAGAATGGTGCAGCCCATTTGGAGGGCAGTGTGGTGGTTCCACAGGAAGCTAAGAATGGGGTTGCCATATGGTCATGCAACCCCATTGTTGGGTATATAATTGGAAGAACTGAGAGCAAGGATATGAATGAACATTTGTACACTGGTGTTTATGGTGACAGTATTCACAATTCACAATGGGTGGAGGTGGCCTAAGGGTACATCAACTGATAAACTGAATGGTGAACTGTGGTGCAGACATTCAATGGAATATTGAGCAGCAGCAAGAAGGAATGAATTTGTGAGGTAAGCAGCTAGGTGGATGGACCTTGAGGACAGTGTGTTAACTGAAATAAGCCAGAATTGAAAAGATAAATATTATAATGCCTCACTAATATTGACTAACTATAAAGTGCAAACTCTGAGAATTGAATCTGACAGCACAGGATTATCAGGGGAAGGCTTATTGTAAAGATTCCTACATCGTAAGCTCTAACAGCAGTCACATCTATTCATGAATTATAATGGTTATTTCTAAATTCTGAGATGCTGAGCTGTTTGTGTATTACCTGATCAGTCACTGGAACTTCAGCTATCTGTGTGACACCTGAGACTCAGAGCTAGAGTTCGGCAGTATGAATATCAGCATTACCTCATGCAGCAACTGTTAAAGATGCTGAAAAAGAGATCAGATTTTAATTAGAGATATGAACAAAATGGACTTGGTTGGGACTAAGGTAAATCAGACTAAAGGCAAAAGGATGATATTGACTGTGTCTTAAAACTTCAACTTCTATGTGAGACCAAAGGAAGAGATGTTTATTTGGTGGGGAAATCTATATTTTCTGTAGCACACTATAAAATTTAACTGGTACAGTCAGTTTATTTAAACACCATAATTACTTGGAACTTTGAATAGGAAATGAGAATCAGTAGGTTTGTACAGATTAGCGTGAAATCCCAGTACACCCAAAAGTAGTTTGGGCGGAGAAGAAAAACACATTTGTAGGGCCCCTTCAAGGAACTGGTGAAAAATATGGAAATGTTGGACCTCTCCAACTGGGTTATTACTGATATTCTCACAGGCATTAAGAAATGCCAATTTAATGGACAGAGCCCTTATGAATTTGGGGCTTGCCCTTATGAAGCTTGTTACTATAAAGGAGAGGCTAAGCCTTCTTATTGTTGTGTCTAAGAGTCTCCCTCAGAGAACCTCTTTATTGCTCAGATGTGGCCTCTCTCTCAAAACCAGTTCTGTGGGTAAACTCACTGCCCTCCCCCCTATGTGGGACATGACTCCCAGGTGTGTAAATCTCCCTGGCAGTGTGGGACATGACTCCTGGGGATGGACTTGGCATCATGAGATTGAGAAAATCTTGACCAAAAGGGAAGCGAAATGAAACAAAATAAAGTGTCAGTGGCTGAGAGATTCCAAATGGAGTTGAGAGGTCACTCTGGTGGGCATTCTTACGCACTATATAGATAACCCTTTTTAGTTTATAGTGTACTAGAATAGCTAGAAGGAAATATCTGAAACTGTCAAACTGCAACGAAGTAGCCCTGATTCTTGAAGACAATTGTACAGCTATATAGCTTCACATGGTTTGACTATGTGATTCTGAAAACTATGTGGCTCCCACTGCCTTTATCCAGGGTATGGACAGATGAGTAGAAAAATGGGCACAAAAATTAAATGAAAAATAGGGTGACATGGAAGGGATGGGATGTTTTGGGTATTCTTTTTTACTTTTAATTTTATTCTTATTTTTATTTATTTATTTATTTATTTTTGGAGTAAGGAAAATGCTCAAAAATTAATTGTGGTGATGAATGCACAATTTTACGATGGTACTTTTAACAGCTGATTGCACACTGTGGATGATTGCATGGTATATGAACATGTCTCAATAGAACTGAATTAAAAAAATAATATAGGAGAAGTGGATGAGCAGGTAGATGGGGCAGGACTGGCCATGGATTTCAGGTTGCTGGGGCTGGGTGATGGATACTGAGAGTTCATTGTACTTTTCTGCCTACTTTTGTGTATCTTGGAAATTCTCTGTAATAGATAATTTTTAAAAATATAATGTTTTCATAAAGTTAAAAAAAAAGATTACTTTTCAGTTCATTTTGTCATTTATCTATAGGCCACTAGGGATGTACAGTCAAAATACTATATTCTGGAGTCCCTTGAAATAATTCTTCTCTGTACAGTTATGCAAACAACTTGAGATACAATAAAATATATGTTTAGTTTTGTTTTGATTTTTAAAATTTTAAGTTTCAACTGTTACCATACAAATCATTTACATGGTTCTAAAGCCAAACTATAAAACAAGGTATACTGACAAAATTTCTAGCTTCTATCCTGTCTTCTCCATCCTGTTTCTTCCATATACCTGTAAATAATCATTTTTATTAGCTTTGGTTTGATCCTTCCATTGCTTACTTTGGAAATATAAACAATATGTGTTTATATGTGCACTCCCATTTCCTATAATAAAAGAGCATACTCTATTAACTAAAAAAAAAACATGCAAATTTGTTATCTTATATTTCTAGAGGTCAGAAGTTTCAAATGGTTCTCACTGGGCTATAATCACAGTGTCGGCAGGGCTGGGTCCCTCTGGAGGTCTAGAGCACAACTCATTGTTTTGCCTTTTCAAGCCCCAGGGGCAGAGGCCACCTGCATTCCTTCCTCCATCGTCACAGCCATCAGCGTGGCATCTTCAAACCTCTCCATGTCTGACTCTCCTGCCCACGTCTCCC
>PVKY010001841.1:0-29059 GCA_004027775.1 Bradypus variegatus | reverse complement strand
GGGGAGTGACATGCTGATCTTGTCACTCACCCCCCTGAAGCCGGGACTTCTCTGCCTGCTGGTAGATCCCGAAGAGGAAGCGGAAGCTGAAGTCCTTTAGCTGGCGCAGGCGCTGCATGGTTTGGGGTGAGGCCCAGGGTGGCAGGACTAGCCCGTGTGTTTGCTGTGTACCACAGCATGCAGGTTAGCTCCACAAGCCTAGGCCAGAGCCCCTCCAGGGGTAGTTCTCCTTCCCAGTGGGAAGGTGCCTGTGTGTGTGTGAGGGGAGGGAGAGGAAAGGAGCAAGGAGACATGGCGGATAGTACTGAGGCTGCAGGGCACAGGAAAGGAAGCCAAGGCACAGAAAGTGTGACTCAGCAAAATGGGGTCCCATACCACAAGAGTTCTGGGTGGAGGAGAGGAGTAGGAACTGCTGACAGTTCATAAACCATTTCCCACACTGAGGTTCTTTTTCACCAGGGAGGGAAATTCCATTGTTTCACAGGAAGTGGCTTGCTTGGGTCTCCCCAGTGGGAATGGTACCCAGGCCTTGTGTTCTGCTGGTCCCAGTGACCGGGGCCTGCTGAGGTGGGGGAAAAGAAGGATCGCACCTGCGGTCCTAGGCTGGCTCACCTCACAGAAGAGTGTGTCGTAGACATTCCAGACGGTCTCCAGCGTTAAGTCCGTAAGCCCCGTCTCGTTGGCCACCATCTCCAGAAATTGCTATGAGAAATGGATCAGAACTGATTGTATACTTTGGAGGATTGTATGTTATGTGACTATATCTCAATAAAATTGCATTATAAAAAATAAATTAAAAAATTAAAAATTAAAAAAGTTTAAAAATTTACATATTAAAAAAAATAAAATGGATCAGGAGGTCAGTCTTGCCCTGGGGGGAAGGACAGTCTGCTGGCCTCCAGTTCAGCCCCCACTTACCGCATTCTGAATACTCTCATTCTGATACTCTGGGGTCTGTCGGGTCTCGTTCTGCAGCTGCTCATAACGAGGACATGGGCCCAGTGGGAACTTCAGCAGCTGCAGACCAAAAGTGGGGGAACAGGCAGGGAAGGAGGTGGGGATCAGCAGGCCCACAGCCAGTGTTGTTCCCCTTTCCATCTCCAGAGAAGGGGTAGCCAGCCTTACCATGTCCTCAGTGATGGGCACCGTGTGGACGGGGACAGGCTGCCATGAGATATTTGGGTTGAAGCGCTGCATCCTGTCGGGAGGGAAGAGTCCAGCCAGGTTGGCCTCGGCGCTCATGAGGGTGCGGTCCAAGTCTGTGCTTCGCACGTAAACCTGCAGAGACAGCAACACCCGGTGGGGGAAGACTTCGACCCCTTGGTGGGGACCCAGGGAGAGAGCCTAGTCTTGATAGTAACCCAGAAAACTGTAAACCCACTGTGCATCTGGCTTCCTTTCCCAAACTGGGCTTCCCCAGCTTATTTCCAGCAAAGGCCCAAACGCTCAGCAGGGAGCTGTCACCACTCGGTGAAGAACTTCCATGAGAATGGCTCTAGCTCAAACACCCCTTCCTCCCAGTCTAGGTATTTAGTCAGTAAGACTTTGGTCAGTCTGTCTGGTTTTAAAACAACGCCTGTCTCCCTATCTACACTATATTTCTTGGGGAGCAGAAACTGTCTCCAGTCAAGCCCCCATCCCCACCCCCTATTAAACTGGCTTAAGAGACCAGGGAGAGGAAATAAGGAACAGAGATAGTCTCTTGTCACAAGGAAGAGGAAGCTGTAGGGAAGGACAAAATGAGGATAGAGCCTAGCCTCAAGGGAACAATATGTAGAGACTCTTGAGGCAGCTATGGCTAAGTGGTAACAGAGGAACAGCTATCCCTGTCCCTGGGCTGGGGAGAGGACCTCAAGGAGCTAGCACACTTGTCAGTCTTCTGTGATATGCCTTATCTAAGTATGTCTTCCCTGTTACTCTTTATCACTTAGCACTGTCCAGTTTATCCTGTGACACTCCCACTGTATTCTATGCTCCATGAAGACAGAGATCCTATCTCCATGGCTCACATTGAATGCCACAAGCTAGCACAGTGCCTGCCCGTTAGTACTCAATGTCTGTTACTTGGAAAGCTCAGGTTATTTCACAGTCAGAAACTACTTTGCCAGGCCCTTCCCTAAGTCTGAGCTTGGATGCTTGATCAGTGTTCCTCTTCCCAGTGTTTCTTGGCTAGCAGGGGCCACCTGGCTTCTAAGGCTTTTTTCTAGACAGCTCTTGGAAGGTCGTGTTCTGTAGCTGTAATCAAAAAGGCAGGCCTGAGTGCCCAGCCTCAACCTTAGGCTTCTGGAGGGTAGAGGGTAAGGACACCAGGTCCCATTTCCCCTTTCTCTTGAGTTCTCAGCTTACCTCTTGCCGTTGGTAGGAGGTGTTTAGAAAGCCATGGTAGCGCTGCTGCAGAGCCTGACCCAGCTCCCAGTGCTGTAGCATCCCCTCCTGCAGGCAAATTCAAGGGTTAAGAGCATCCAAAGGGAAAGGATGGCTTGCAAGTCCCATGGGGCTTAGGCACTTCTGCTATCCAAGTCTACCCTGGATGGAAGTAGGAGTGGGTTCATCTGGTCCCCAAATTCATTTATTAAATGGCCAGTCATGCATAGCACCATCCTGGGCACAGAGGAAGATAAGGTTAAGAAATCTGACCAAAGTCAACTCCCATGCCAGGAAATGGCAGTTTGGTGGGGCCCCAAGTTCTGTGGCTGCTTTAGAGGCTCATCCTGAGGGTGAGCTGGCCTGTGACCCACCTTAGTCAGCTGACCAAACCCCTGGGGCCATTTCTCTTCCTGATAGGGATCCTTGGGATACGTCTTCACTGGTGACCGGTCTCCATGTCGGTATACCTGAGGAAAGAAACAGTTTGCCCATCAGTCAGAAGGGGACAACAGAGCCCACCTCTGCCCCATGGGGCAGGAAGCCTCCCTCCCTTTAGGAAGCCTCAATCCTGCCCACTGCAAAAGCCCCCAACTCAGGAGTCAGTAACTTCCCCCAGGTTCCAGGGATTCTAACTTGGCTAAGCAGTGCCACCGGGGACCACTGGCAAAATCAAAGGTACAGGTGGGAAGGGAAAACAAAAGCGAAAGCAATGCATACAGTGGGGGAAACCGGAAAAAAAAAAATAGAAAAAAGAAAAAAAGACCACCAAAGACTTGTTTAGGAAGGAATCCTTTATCCACTTAACTCCATTCTTGTTCCTGGGCAGACGCACCCGGATCTAACCCAACAGACCTTTCTATACAGAAGAAGTCCTTACTCAAACACCCTGCCCCCTAGGGGTTCCATATCAATTCTGAACCCGGTCCCCCAAGTCCCCAGGCCAGCCGTTCCTTCCTAAACCAGCTCCTCCTCCTAGAGACCCCCGTCCCCCGGCACAAGCCCACCCCTCCTTATACCCGCAGGCCTTTGCCCCAGCTCCGGCGAGCCCCTTGGTGACCCCGTCTCTCATTACCAAGGTAACGAAGCGTAGACTCCGGGCCTGCGCCGGTGGCATGACGATAAGGTTTACTCCAAGAAGGAGCTGGAGAACAGTCGCCCAGCTCCAGCCGGACTGTCTGCCCGCCATCGCCGCTGTAGCCTATGGCTGCAAAGAAGCTGGAACCCGCTGGGTGGCACCTGCAGCAGCCGCCCGGAGTCACCCTTAAGGACACTCACCGGAAGTGCGCTCGCCGCCATCTTGCTAAAGGAGGGACAGGGATAGTGGGAGAAGGAGGAATCCGAGAGGGAATGTGTGTAGGAAGTTCGCGATCCGGTTGTGGCTGAGGAGCGTGGGAATGTAGCGCGAACTCGCCCGAGAAAGAGGTTGAAGACCTCGCCGTGGTAAAGAGCGTTATGAGCTGGGGGTTTGCCTCTTTCCCCTAGGAGACCTCGTACAAAGCTGGCCCGAGCACTGGCCGAGAGAGCGAGCACCCCCCTCGGTCTGTGGGACTGCTGGACCTGTGCTCCCAGAGCCAGAGGGGGTGCAGAATGGGGGCGACGGATGGGGAAGTATAGAGCGCCACTTCCACGCCCCTGACATCCGGTGGAGTTTGAGCCTTGGCCCTTGGCTCCGTTCCCTCGGACAGGTCTTGTCAGGGGCGCAGGGCACAGCGTGTAAACAGCCCTTTGGACTCGCTGTGTTCTTGAAGTTGGTCCCAGTCTAGTCCTCTGCTTATTCTCTAAGCATAGCTTCAGTAGCCCTCTCATTTCCCCCTGCAGTCCTTCCCCTGGCCTCCCACCCGTCCACTTTCAAGTTTTAGTGAATTCGAATCAAGATGTCATGCCTCTTCCCGAAGGAGTCAGGTTGCACAGGAAGTTGAGGTCTTCCTACCCAAAGCAGTGAAACTCTTATGGGAGGAATTTCAGACCAGTGGGGAAGATTGTTAGGGATAAGGGGCAGGCGCGTATCATAAAGTGGGAGCCCTGTTGGCAGTAATTTAGAATTCAAGTGCAGCCAATTTAGCCTCAGAGTTTTGTGGCTCCACAGGACAGTCAGATCCTAGCTCCTTGGAATGCTTATATAGTATATATTATTTAAAATTTCCCAAAATTTCCAAACATGGTATTCCCACCAAGCAACAACTTCCCCTTCCCCTGTTTTCCCACGCTTTGGTAACCTCTTATCTACTTTCTGTCTCTACAGATTTGCTATTTCTAGGTATTGCATATAAGCAAAATTATACAGTATTTGTCCTTATGTGCCTTGCTTATTTCGCTAAACATGATGTTTTCAAGGTTTATCCATGTTTCAGCATGTCTTAGAATTTCATTCCTTACAGCCAAATAATATTCCATTGTTTGTACCACATTTTGTTTATCCATTCATCTGTTAATGGACCCCTAGATTGTTTCTACCTTCTGGCTATTGCGAATAATGCTGCTATGAACATTGGTGTACATATCTGTTTGAGTCCCTGTCTTCAGTTTCTTTGGGTTACATACCTAGGAGTGGAGTTGTTGGGTCATATAGTAATTCTATATTTCATTTTTTGAGGAATCACCATATTGCTTTTTACAGTGGCTGCACCATTTTTCATTCCCACCTTTGGGATGTTTTGATTCAGATCTGCCCACTAGAAGCAAATCACTTCACATCAACTTGCTGGAAACAAAACCTTATGGGGATTATCTGGGGGAAGGCAGTATCATTATCTTGCCTCTAGATTCAGTTATTTATGTATACTTCAGAATCTAAACTGCTTCCAGAGTTGTCATGGAGGAGGTTGAAGAGTGAATAGAATATGAGGTCTGAAGGCCATGTAGCCAAATAATTCTTAACTTTCTTATTAAGTTATAAGCCCCTTTATGTATCAGATGAGAATTTAGTCCCCTTTCCTCCAGAAAAAATGTCCACACACACAAATGGACTTTTGCCTTTAGTCCCAAGAGGTTTTACGAAGATCATCCTTAGGTTTTGTAAATCAGCATCTCTGGATTCTTGATCTAACCTAGTTCCCTTACTTTACACGTAAGAAAACAAACCCAGGGGGGAGGAAGTGACTTGCCCAAGGTTACACAGTTTAGGAGTTGTGTTAAACTCAAGTTGCCTTCAGATATAGTCTTTATAGTGGGTATTTCCGGCAAACTACTCAAACTGTGTTGCTAAACTATATTTTGGGGGTCCTAAAGCACTTTCAACAAACAGGTTTCTAACAAAGGGAATCTTTTCACATTGATTGGATTGCATGGGGCATGGCTATGCAAAATACTGCATTTTCGTGGTGGTTTTGCATGTTTTGTTTTAATGTGCCCCTTACTCTCCTTGCAAATTAGCCAGACCATCGTGCCTTAAGAATGTAAATCTTTGGCTCTCAAAATGTTAGGAAGTAGAACAAAAATTCCTCAAATTCATCTTTTTGCTTTTCTTCCTACTTGCTCAAGTATGTCTATATCCTTTGTGCCTGCAAGTATTCCATGTAGGAGGGATGGATGGAACAGCTGTTATGTCAGTTTTTATAGTGAGGAAAACTCCAGGAAGGATGGGTATTACACCACAAGTAGATGGCAGGGCCAGTAGCTGAGCCCTGGTCTCTTGACCCTCAGCTTCTGCATATTTTCTACCAGATGATCCTGTGGTCCTCACAGCTGGGGTCCCTAATTAGAAATATAAAACACTAGACAGGCAGATGGATGCATGGGCCCACCCCAGACAAATAAATCAGAATTTCTAAAAGGAGGCCAGGATTGGGAATCACTGCTCTACCCTATGTGGGCAGAAATGAACCTAAATCCAAGTGAGTTACCATTTTTTCCCCACTGGGGGATGGAGTTTTGTGTAAGGGAGTCTTTTTTTCTTTTCTTTTTTCTTTTTTTTTGAGTTTGAGCTTTTTAGTCAGTTATATCTGTATTCAAATTTGGTGTTTGCTCCTTGCAAGTAACTTATCTCTTAGGGTTATTGTGAGGACAAATGAAATAATACATGTAAAAATAAAGGTATATAGTAGGGGCTAAATAAATGTTACTTTTTTCTTTTCTGCTTTCTGTATCTTCAAACTCATAGGTCTGGGAACCAAGAATTGCTTGGTTCTTTTTGTGATAGGTGGCTTGGATAAAAGTTATTTGAGTACGTACTCAGTGGCCATACTTCTTGCCTTTCCAGAGCAGTGGAAGGAGAAAGAAGCTGTTGCCTGAGTCCCTGCAAACCTTACCTTGTGGCCTGCTTCGTGGAAATTTGAATGCTTTGAGAAGTTACCTAGTAGTGCATGGCCATGGGCTAGGAAATCCCTTTTCTCTTCAATATACTTCTTGCTGCAAGGAGAAGCCTCTGGAGGTCCAGGGGGTTAGAAATGTGACTCAGGAGGCCCCCTGAGGATGTTCCTGGGGATGTTGTCTCCTCTGGGAGCCAGGGAAACATAGGAAAGGCCCCATGGGACTGGAAGGTTTTGGATCTAACACTTCCTGGGGGCTGGTGGACCTGTGCCATGGGGGTGGGGTTTGCAAGCTGGGACCTGTCATTCTACCTTGCCACATCACCTGGCTTGGGGGAGAAGTCCATGTGGTTGACCTCCAGAAACTCCATGGAGACATCTCCCATAGGGTTTTGGTCTTCTCCCATTTTCCGCCCCTTTTCTCTCTTCGTGGGGTTCCCCTGAACTCCCTGGGACTTGAAGGGGCAAATCTTGTCACTGAAGTACTAGCAATGCTTCCTCCTCTGCATGGAAGCTTGGGGGAGATGGTGACCTACCCTGATGGTCCAGCAATTGGCTCTGGCCTCTGTCAGGGGTGGAAGCTCCAGATGTGGCTTGTGTCTGGTCCTGAGAAGACACCAGTGGAGAGACTAGGGTGTCAGGAGGGAGCTGAGGATCAGGAGTGGATGAGGAAGGCTTTTCCCAGCTCCCAGCAGACAGCCATAAGGCGTCAGACCAAGTTACATCCTGAGTTCCTTGAAACCAGATGTTTCAGGGCCATCTCTGACTATGCTGGAGTTTTGGGGCTATTGGAGGAGTAGGAGGTGAAGAGGATGGAGGAGAGTGCTGGATTGATGATAAGGGTGCTGGGACAGAATAGTTCCAGTTTTCCTGTAGCTGGAGCCTCCAATTTCTACTTGCCCAGGACATCTGGGGCCTTGTGAAAATCAAGGAAGGGACAAACACAAGAGGAATGGAGAGACTTATGCTCATGACTCAGATGCCCACAGCAGGGTGAGGACCTTGTGAGATGACCTTGTGACAAGAGGGAACAAGAGCAAAAGCTGGAGCAGAACTTTGAGATGGGTGGGTGCCAGAGTGGCTTTTCTGAAATGTGAAAATGATACATGGGCAGTTTTTGCAACATCACCCAGCCTGCTGTCTTCTCAAGGCTCTGTTCCCTGACCCCCAACCCATAGCCCCTGCTCCACCCTGGTCTTCTCATTTTTCCTCAAGCTCCTTCTCTATTTCTGCTTTTCCTGACCTCTCATTCTGTTCTCTCTGTTCCACCTACACCCCCTGTCCTTTCTTTCCCTGCTCCCTCTTTTCTCCTCTTCCCTCGTGCCCTGTTCATCTCCATTTTGGTCCCTCTGGCTATCTGCCCTGGCTCCCTGTCCTTCTGTGCTTTAATGTGGGACCCATGGGAATTAAGTTTACAGCAAAACAGGAACAGCCTGTGAACAGGAAACGGGGAGTGGGGCAGGGGGTGAATGGCCAGCAGTAACCTCAGCTCCTTGCCTCCCACATCTGGACTGAAGCATCTGCAGGACTCCCCGTTTCTCCCCCTGCAGCCCACCAGCCCCAGCTCCCTCCCCGCTCCCCCCCAGCAATTCACTGGTTGATCAGACCTGAGATCAGAGTGTCATGGACTCTGAACACAGGACAGGGACTGGAGTGAGGACACCTGGATTCTGATCCCAGCTTGGCCACTAGCTGTGTGTGGTCTTGGAAAAGTCTCTCCCATGAGCTTTGGTGTTCTTGTTTGCAAGGAGTTCATGTTGTTTATCTTCCCTCCCTCCTGGGCAGCTCTAAGGACCAAAAGAGGTAGTGAGGGATGTGTATGTGGGAACAAGCACTTGAAACCTTAATAGCATAGAGTCAAGACAGTGGGCAGACCTATAGCTGAAAGGGTTGGGAGGGTAATGATAACTGCTTCCATTACACATGGTGGCTACAATATATTGTTTAATCTTTACAACAACCTTATATGCCAAAACTATCATTGTGGCTATCCCTTCCCCATTGCAACTTTCCCCATCATGGTTTTGATATATTGCAGGTCAGCATAAGAAATTAAATGGGAATTTGGGGGGAGTTTTACAGAAGCCGCAGATGACATGCAAAGGCCAGTAGATGGCAAAAAGTTTAGAAACTCAGAAATGCATAAGATATATGGTATTTTTACTTAACATTGACCTACATATAGCTTATGACCAAATACTTAACCCAAATTTTACAGTAAGGTACTGTAAACACCCCATAGAAGAAAAGGAAAAAATTCTGACTTCTTCTCTGGTACGAAGGGAGGGTAAGAAAATTTTACACAGATTTTCCAGCTTACAGGGGTGCTGCACCCCTAACCCCTGTGATGTGGAAGGGATAACTATTTTCTCTATTTTATAGATAGGTAAATAGGTTCAGAGACATGAAGTAACTTAATCAAGACCACACATAGATGATCATACTGTGAATGGCTGACTGTATACCATGGATGATTGTATGTTATGTGATTGTGTTTGAATGAAACTGAATAAAAAAAAAGTGAAATTATAACTATATTAAAGAATCTTAAAAAAAAAAAAGACCACACAGCTAATAAATAGTCCAGGATGTGAACCCAAATTCTAAGTTCAGAGCCCAAAATGCTCATCTAAGTATGATGAGATGAAATAAATTAGAGTTAATAATGAGTGTGGGACAAAGGAATATCATGTTATTTTACTTGTATACTTATTCATTCAATAAACAGGAAGAGTACCTACTCTGTTGCCTACTCTGCAGGCCTGTTCCAGGGGCTTTGGAGGGGATAAAAATCAATGAAACATGGCATCTACCCTCAGGGATGGGTATCCTGTCTCTCGCAGCAGGGCAGAAAGGCTTCAGCTGGATGGAGCCTGCCATTCCTTCAGATGGGGCTGTTCCCCAGATGAAGGGAACCTGTATACCTTCCCAGGCCCATCTTGGACTGATGCCAGGGTCCCCCACCATCTGCTCCCCCTCCTGCATCCCGGGCTTGCCAATGCTCATTCAACTTCCCAACACCCCTCTCTCCTGGCTGCTTCCCCACTCTGGCCCCAGCGGGCTAACCACTTTTGGAGACCTCCTGGAAGGCTAGTACCTGCCAGTCTCCACTCCTGGAGCTCTACCAACTTGGCTGAGACCTGGGACTAGTGGGGAGAGCAATGTAGTTCCTTACCAGAGCTGGGGAGGAGGAGGGTTGTTGGGAAAGCAGCCTGGGGCTTGGTGTCGCAATTCAAGGGACATTCATGGCCGGGACCTTTGCTCTGCAAGATGTCTATGGAGGGGAGGGAATGCTTACTCTGGAGGCTGCCGGGATTGGGGTGGGGTTCCGGGGAAGCAGTCGTCCTGTAAGAGCAGCTAAGAGCCGCCGGGGTGAGGAGAGGCAAGGGGAGAGACACGGGACGGGCTCGGTCTGCAGGGAAACGTGACTGTGTCGGTGGGGGCAGGAGGGCAAAGGCGGCGCTGGGCTGAGGGGGCGGCAGGCTGGGGAGGAGTCAGCGGGGTGGGGAAGCTGCCCCATGGGCGGGGGCAGAGGAGGCCGGAGCGCCGGGTCGCCTCCGGGTCTGCCTGGCAGGAAGGAGAGGTGGCCCGACCCCTTGACGGTCCCTCCCCTCGGCCCTTCCCCACATTCACTTCCCCGGGGCTCGAGACCCCTCTCGTGCTCAGCCCGGGCGCGGCAGCTAGCCGCGTGGCCTCTGGACGAGGGACTGCACCATCCTCCTCTCCCAGCCCGGGGATTCGGTGGGTCCGCTCCTCGGCTGTGGCACGGGTGTGTGTGTGGTGTGTGTGTGGGGGGGGGGGGGGACGGGTGTGTGTGGTGTGTGTGTGTGTGTGTCTGGGCGGGTATCCTGGGGCTCGTAGAAGGGGGTCTCTGGGGAGGAGTTTTCATCAAGAGTACCTACTCTGTTGCCTACTCTGCAGGCCTGTTCCAGGGGCTTTGGAGGGAATAAAAATCAATGAAACATGGCATCTACCCTCAGGGATGGGTATCCTGTCTCTCGCAGGATGATGAAAGCTCAGGGCAGGAACAAGATTCCGTTCAGTTCCCAGAACACGGCTTGAGAGGTTCTGGGTAGGACATCCTGCATGTGATTGGGGAAATTCTTGAAGGCAAGAGGTTTCTGCTGGGACCCTGGGAAGTGACAGGAGTGAGGTCTGCTCAAAGGTGAGCCTCTTGGGTGGAGTGAGCCACAATCTCATGGCCTTGCCCTGCCCAACTTGGTGACTCTGACACGAAGGGGCAGATGTGCCCAAGCACTCCCTGATGGCCTGGAGGTGGCCCTGGGGAGAAAGGGTGGCATGGTAGCCAAGAGCTCAGGCTTTGGAGTCAGAGAGGTCAGGGTTGGAGTCTTGGCACTACAATTGCCTAACTGTGTGCAATTTATTTAATCTTTTTGAACCTCAGTTTCCTCATCTTAAAATGGGCTTAAAGAATAATCCTGAACTCATAGGGATATTGTGGGGGAAGGCATCTAAAGCCTTAGCACAAGCTAATACATGGCAAATAAAGATTAGCTGATATTGTTAGTACTGGTAAAAGGTAGGCTCAGGAGGAGAACGAAGCTCCAGAGGAGTGTAACCTGGGTTGTTCCTGCAGGACAGTCCCCTTGGTAATGTCCAGGGCTCCAGGAAGAGATGTCCTTGTGGCTGGAGGCCCCTGTGCCTGATGTTTCTCCTGGTAAGCTTCTCCACTCCAGTCCTGTCCCTGGAGTCCAGGCCTCAGGCTTCTCGCCTCCCTCAGGAAGCAGCTTCCTTTGCTACCTGTCCAAAGCCATTCTTGGTATTGCCCAGTCCTTCCCACTCTGTATTGTGCTTACCCAGCTTCGGCTTTGAGGAGTCCTGTCTGATTTCTGATTTTGCCAGCTCCCCCAAGAGGACAGAGGTTAATATCCCTTATTTAAGATATTGGGGTGCAGGAGACTACAAGTGTCTAGCCCTAGCACCCACACTAACTCTGGGGTCCCAAAGCCCAATCTGGGGCTCTGCTGCCCTCTAATGGTGGGAATAAGTTTGCAATTTCCCAACTAGGATGCTGGGGAGGGGTCCCTGGGTGTAAGGTCTGAATCCCCTAGTGCCTCTCTTTTGGTGGCTCAGACTCTGCGGTGGAGCTGTGGAAGCCGGAGGCACGAGATGCAAGCAGCCAGGCACTGGGAGGCAGCAACCGCACCCTCAGGGAGCAAGCCAGGACACCTCAATCCACAGGCAGCACTTCAGGGCTGGGGCTGGAGGCAATGGAGCCCGCAGTCCTGCTCCTCAGGGCAGAAGCCCCCCGAGACTCCATAGGTGAGGAGCTTCTGGATTTGGAGGAGACAGGGGCTCCCTGGACCTGGAAGGGCTACCTTGGGGCTCTTTACCTTATAATGTCGTGGTTAAGTCCAAAGGCTTTGGAGTCAGCTAGACACAAGTGATCTGAGTGTGAATTTTTTCTCTACCTCAGGCAATGACTTAACCTGTCTGAGCCTCGGTTTCCTTATGTGTATATGGAAATAATAATAGTACCTCTCTCTTATGGTTGTTGTAAGGAACAGTGCCTATAAAGGGTTCATACAATACCTAAGACATAATGGCACTTGGTAAGTGAGAGCTACTATTCTTATAACAGAGAGGTTAGACTGCATATAGTGAAGGAACTAAAGGTCTCTGAGTGCCCAGGGGTGGTGGCTGCGTGGGCTCCAAGCTTTTTCCTTGGAGAAAAATTTAAGGTTCTTCCTTGTATCCAGAGCTCCATCCACCAAAGCGGAAAAAAGGGCCAGCCCCCAAAATGCTGGGGAATGAGCTGTGCAGTGTGTGTGGGGACAAGGCTTCGGGCTTCCACTACAACGTGCTAAGCTGTGAGGGCTGCAAGGGATTCTTCCGCCGCAGTGTCATCAAGGGGGCACATTACATCTGCCACAGCGGTGGCCACTGTCCCATGGACACCTATATGCGTCGCAAGTGCCAGGAGTGTCGGCTTCGCAAATGCCGCCAGGCTGGCATGCGGGAGGAGTGTGAGTGTCTGGGGACAGGAGTGGGGGGAGGGTCTCCTGGGAAAGAGGGGACATGTGGGTGCCAGGGTGTGGGGGTAGTTGGGTATCAGAGCCTACAGGGGCTTCCTAATCTTTTGGGTCCCTAAGTAAGGATTCAAATCTCTTCCTTGGCTTTCCCTAAAGTCCTCTGCTCTTCTGGAGCCTGAAACTACCCCCTCTTCTGCATCCTTGCTTCCTGTCCCCCTTCCCCCCTTTCTCCCTTATTCACCTCTGGCCCCACTTTAGGTGTCCTGTCAGAAGAACAGATCCGCCTAAAGAAACTGAAGCGGCAAGAGGAGGAACAGGCTCAAGCCGTGTCCATGCCCCCAAGGGCTTCCTCACCTCCCCAAGTCCTGCCCCAGCTCAGCCCAGAGCAACTGGGCATGATTGAGAAGTTAGTTGCTGCCCAGCAGCAGTGTAACAGACGCTCCTTCTCCGACCAGCTTCGGGTCACGGTACTTGAGGGACCAGGGGAGAGGTGGCTCTACCTGGGACACCAGGTGGCTTCTTGATGTCCGCCTCAAAGTGGTTTGCTTTTTCTCCCCTTGCCCTTCTGGGTAGCCTTGGCCCATGGCACCAGACCCCCAGAGCCGGGAGGCCCGCCAGCAGCGCTTTGCCCACTTCACTGAGCTGGCCATCGTCTCGGTACAGGAGATCGTTGATTTTGCCAAGCAGCTGCCTGGCTTCCTGCAGCTCAGCCGGGAGGACCAGATTGCCCTGCTGAAGACTTCTGCCATTGAAGTAGGCAGAAATGGCTGAGGGGGTGAAGGGAACCAGAATAGGACTGTCTGTGGGAAGCGCCTCCAGACATGCAAATGGGGGAGCCAAATCAAATAAGAAATTGGGGTAAGGGAGACTGACCGTCCCTCCAGGGCACTATATGCCAAGACAAGCCCTCGTAGTCCCCATCTGAAGTGTACTACTTGTTTGCAGGTGATGCTTCTGGAGACATCTCGGAGGTACAACCCCGGGAGTGAGAGTATCACCTTCCTCAAGGATTTCAGTTATAACCGGGAAGACTTTGCCAAAGCAGGTGAGAACTGAGATCATGAAATGATTGGGTTGGCTGGACAGATACTTTGTGTCACGAGTCCCAGAGTGACTACAGAGCCACAAGCTCAAGGTTTGGATGACTGTAAAGGGAAGACTTCTCTTGTTTTTCCAAGACAGTGGTTTTCAAACTGTGTTCCAAGGAATCTGAGGGGTTCCATAGAAGTGTCACCTTAGAAGAGAAACAGGAAGGCTTAGGAGTGTCCTTCATCCTTACTTTAGCCAAACAATAAGTTCCACTTAAATCTTCATTTTATAATGTGCTTCGTATAACATTGTGAAGAAAAGATTTTTACAATTAGGAAAAAAATGTTTGAAAACCACTGCACTGAGGCTTTTGTGGTTGTCGATAATGAACAAATCTTTCTTTAGACATCCTCTTTAAGAATCAATACTCTCCTTCCCTGGGATGATTTTCCCCTACCCTTTCTGATGGGCCATGGAACCAGGGGTTAGACATTGCAAGGAGCCCAGACAGGGCAGTTTTAGGGTGAGAGCGTGAACCTGTCTATTCTCATCCTATATTGGGTGTATTTTTTCCAAGAGTTAGCTCACCTTGCTGCTCTGTATCTGATGCTTGAGGGCTAAGTGGTGGGGCTTTCCTCACATTTCATTGTTGCTAATATATGTGTTACAGGAGCATAGCTGGGAAAGGATAGAAGGTGAGGGAATTTTGGAGGGAGTAGAACTGAGGCTCAACAGAAGACCAAGCAGTTCAACAACTGGGTATCTGGGTTTATAAAATGTGGCTGATGCTGTGATCTTATTCTTGGGGTTTGACAGATCCTCGTTTCCAGACCAAAGTTCATAAAGCCTTCCCTGGTTTCCCCCAACTCAGGCCAGCTTATGTGCCCCCTGCTTTCCCAAGAGAGGCCACCCAAAAGACTTTCTAGAAAGGCCTTCTTTAACTGTAGGGCATGACAGACTGTGTTGGCACCCCTTGCCATCTGTAGTGCTCAATGTGCTGCCCAAATGTGCCGCCCAAATGTGAGGCACCTAATAGGGACGATCTGATGACTTTATCCATCTTTAAAAGCTCAACCCTGTCCCCCTTCTCTGCCAAATCACCTTTTTCCCCAAATGGTTATTGTCCCAGTTCCTCTTAACTAGGGCCTTCTCTTCCTTCACAACATCCTGTTTGCTGAACCTCTTCCAAGTCTAATGTCTCTGTACTCCTTCTGTACTTGTGGACTTAACTTATGCTATCTGAATCTGCACCTATTTATAGATGTATTTATATAAGCAGATTTGATGTCATCATGTTTGCTTTTCATTTCTCATTTCATCAGCAAGGTCTTGGGGAGAAGGAACAGGGGCTTTACTTTGTTAGGTCTCCTTCCCCCTCTGTTGCATGTACTGCGTAACTAATGATGTGGACTGATTACATTTCAGGCATTCATTCAGTGAGCCCTAGCAGACCCTCACAGCGTGCCTCATCCAGTTCTAGAAACTTCTCTCCCCTTCTGCACAAAGGGGCTGGTAGGCATAATTTGAGGCTCAACACCTTGAGGATAGGCTATTCACCAAGAAATGCTTTCTAAAATGGGGTTTCTGCACTAAATGGATCAACACACAACGCTGATAAACATCAGGGTGAAAGTACAGGAAGTGACTAATCAAGAAACCTCAAATGGAAAAGTGCAGCAGATGGTTGCTAAAAGAAATCTGAGCTAGCCTAGGAACCAGCATGGGGTGGGGAGACTTTGACAATGTGTATGGGTGCTCTGGGTGCCATGACTTTTTGTTATCATTTATTGAACTCTGGTCTTCTCAGCAAGAAGATTGGTTCCATTCTTTAAAAAAATATTTATTTAACAAACACTTAGGTGCTAGACATTGTTCTAAGGACCCATTATGAGGTAGTATGAGGCAGTATTATCTCCATTTTACAGATGGGAAAACCAAGGCCCAGAGAGCTTAAATAACTTACAGAGCTAGTAAGTGGTACAGCCAGGAGGCAAATCCAGGCAATTTAGCTCCAGAGTACATACTCTCAACTGTGTTCCCTCTGGGATATGATGCATGAACTGTATCGCTAGTATTTTTTGAAAGTAGGGTCAACTGCCAGCACACACACACACAAAATCTTCTTTATAAACAAAAATAAAAGTTGCCTCTATTTCTAGTAATGTGGGGCCCTCAAGAATTCTAATAAGAATAATGGAATTATTAATATCGTTTGATTCAGCACTTGCTATGTGCCAGACACAGCACTAAGTGCTCCACATGCATTCTCATTTAGCCATCACACAACCTTACGAGATAGGTTCAGATATGATTCCCATTTCACCATTGAGGCTTAGAGAGGTTAAGAAACTTGCCCAAGGCTACACAGCAGAGTTCTGGAGACTTCTTGGTGAGTTCTTCATCGGTCCCTAAGCTGAAGAGTTGGAGGAGAGAAGGAAGTCCCGCTGTTCCTGCCGCATGCCCCAGCCTCCCTTCTACCTCTCCAGGGCTGCAGGTGGAGTTCATCAACCCCATCTTCGAGTTCTCCAGAGCCATGAATGAGCTGCAACTCAATGATGCTGAGTTTGCTCTGCTCATTGCCATCAGCATCTTCTCTGCAGGTGCGGAGGAGGGCCAAGAGGGAAACTGATCAAGAGATGGCACCAAGGAGGGTGCAGGGCCCACACACAGAAATTGTGGGGTGGAGGCCCTGGCTGTGGTATTTTGGGATGGGAGAAGTTGGGTGGGTCACAGAACTAAGACCCTGGCCAGACCTGCTCCTCAACTCTGTTGGTGACCTATAGACCGGCCCAACGTGCAGGACCAGCTCCAGGTAGAGAGGCTACAGCACACATATGTGGAGGCCCTGCATGCCTACGTCTCCATCCACCACCCCCATGTGAGTCTCCTCATGGCACCCCTTTCCCCCTCTCTCCACAGGCCCATCCCTTGCCACACACTCACCACCTACTTTTCCTGCAAGAATTCCTCTCTGACTACATGGCACACAGACAATTCTCTACCTCTTCCTCAGCTCCCCTACCCTTGCCCTCCCACCTCTCTTTTGGGGGTGAGGCAAACGCAGTAGTTTGTCTCTCTCCTTTCCCCAGGACCGGCTGATGTTCCCACGGATGCTAATGAAACTGGTGAGCCTCCGTACACTGAGCAGCGTCCACTCAGAGCAGGTGTTTGCGCTGCGCCTGCAGGACAAAAAGCTTCCCCCACTGCTCTCGGAGATCTGGGATGTGCACGAATGATTGTTCTTCTCCCATACCTTCTCTTTTCTGGGCTGGACTGGCTGAGATCCGGTGACTGCCTCCTAGACAGGGAGCAGACTGAGAAGGGCAAACATTCCCGGGGGCTGGGGGAGGGAGACCCTTATGGGGCATTAAAGGAGAGTCAAAGGGCTGGGATTTTTGTGGCTGCTGGGTAGTAGAGGGTCCTGTTAAAGCTATACTCCATCAGAAGACAGTACTGACCCAGTCAAATGGGTGAACCTGGGGGGCCACTTTGCACAAGATTCTCCAGGGCTCTGCCCATCCTACTCCCACCACTTCCTGTTTTCCCCACAGGGCCCCAAGAGAAATTCTCCATTGTCACCCCATGGCTTGGCTATAAATGCCTCAGGGCTTTCTCACTGATAGGTCTGGCACTGTTTGAACAGGAAGCCCAAAATGAACACAGAATAAAAGAAACCAATTTCTGGCTTGGGGGTGGGGACACAGGAGTTGAGGAGAAAGCGCTGTCTTGTAGGATCCGCTTCCAGACCCAAAGGAGGGACGTTAAGTCACAAGTGACAGCTGTGGCAATGAGAGGGGGCCTCTTTATAATAGTCCCAGTGCATCATATGGACAAATGAAATGCTGGTGCACAGACGCCCCCTTCCCGCCCAGGTGGGATCCTCTTGTTTTTCTTGGGGGGTAAGTGGTGGTGGACTGTCAGAACTAACGCCTGAGCCATGCATGTCACCTGTGTGTGGATAACGCCTTCATTTTCAGTTGGCTAATGAGCATCTGAAAAAGAGGGCACAATCAAAAAGTCCCAAGGCCGAGTAATCCCTCCTCTCGGTCCCCAGACCCCGTGGGACAGGAAGAAATGTCCCCTGAGGCCAGAGGGAAGCCGCCTGGTTTTGGGTTTGACCGCCCCAAAAGGCTGGACTCCATTTCCCGGCGGGCACCGCGGCATCGCTCACGCCCCCTTCCCTTGGTACGCGCCCAGGGCAGGTGATAGCGCGGCCGCAGTCCAGCCCCTGTATTGGTAGGCTCCACCTCCCGTGTAGCCGGCTTCCAGCCCAGAAGGCTGGGCACTTCCAATTTGTGCGGCGGGGGAGTAAGGGGAGGCGTTGGGGGACAGCAAGAAAGTCTTGGGGGGTTAGTTTGTCTTGACAAGCCGCTTCCAGATTAATCAACATTTCGCCAAAATGGGCTGTATTACCATGTCAAATTAAAAACTTTGCGCAACCTAAACAAAAGGTATTCCTTTGAGTCCTCCCCTTGGCACTCAGCGGCACTGAGCCGCCCAGCGCTCCGCATCCCATTCCCACTCCCACACGGATAGGTGTGTGCGTAACCGCGAGGTCTGCTCCACCCTTCAGCTCTCAGTTTGGTGCAGCCCTATCCCTCATAGGGTGGATGGTACAGCCCTTGGCCACTCAGTCTTCCCCTCCCCCCGTCCTGGTCCGAGTGGTACGCGCCCCCCGGTGCAGACGCGGAACTGGCGCGCGCTATGGGCTGCAAGGCGCCGGGAAGCGCCTGACTCTCCGCTGCCCCGGGACGTCAGGTCGGGCCTGGCCGGTCCCCGAGGCTCGAGAGGTAGGCAAGTCGGGCCACTGGGAGCCTGGAAGGTTATTTGGGGCGCAGGCTTCTAGGGGGAAGCAGAGGCTCTGAGAGGAAACAGAGGTTCTAGTGGTAAGGGGACTCTGAGGAGGCCCTAAAACAGTGTAAGGGGTCGTGGGGTCTCTAGGAGGAGCTGGGAGGGGGTGTTCCGTGGATGAAGGGGGCGGTGCCAGGAGTGGGGTTGCTCCAGGCCGCCGAGCGGTGTGCGGCCTGCGGGCCTGGCCGCCGCTAGCGGCTGCTGGGCTCAATTCCTGCCGGGCGGGCTGGCGGCGCTGGTTCCTGGGCGGGGGCTGGGGAGAACTGTCCAGCAGGTGAGGGGGCGGGCGGGCTTGGCCCGCCCCTGGAGCCCGACCGGGACAGTGCCTGGCATGTGCGTGTGTGTCTATGTATGTGTGTGAATGTGTGTGAGTGTGTGGACCTTATTTCTGGTTAGGATTCGGAGAGCCACGATTGGTCTTTTAAACAGTTTTTTTGTTTTGTTTTGTGTTTTTAATTTGGCGTGCTGGAGAGCGGGGACACTGTTTAATCTTTCCTGCAACTGCTCCTCTCCCCACCCTCGTGCGTCTCTAAATTCTTCCTCCTTTTCCTGCCCTTCTTTCTTTTTCAACCCTGCCTATTGCCTGCCTCATTGCTCTAGTTCTCCCCCACGCTGGACCAGTCTGTGCTGATGGGCTTGCAAGGTCACTGCCCTGGGAGGGGGAGGAGGGGAGGAGAGCCTCCTGTGGTGCTCACGTCAGCAGAGATGTCATATCGCTCTCTGGTTCCTGTGGTTTTACTATGAGATCCTGCCCCCGAACGAAGGACTCGTCGAAAAGGTTGGTTAGCATGGCCTTTGTAGGCTGAAAGGGCATAGATAATTTGAAGGTATGTGGATTCTAAGTCTGCGGCTGGATGGAGTGGATCCGGTGATGTAGAACCTTATCAGATAGGAATGTGTTGTGAGCTTAATGCCTTTGGAATATATGGAAATAGGAACCAGGGTCTTTGCAGTTACTAAATGTGGTTGAGACAAGAGTCAGAATCTGAGTTTTGCTGGCTATGAAGAGAATATGCCAGTTACAGGGAGTATCAGAGGATTCAGTCTTTATGGGGAGGAGAGAGGAAGGGGGTTGGAAGAAAATCCTTGTTTATCTCTGCATTCTGAATAACTAAAGGCAATGGCTGAGATATGAATTGTATATGAATTGTGGCTATAAATCGATCCTTCACTAGTAGCTAGACTAGTCACAAGATCTCGGGGTCCTTGTGGCTCTGGAAAGAGATGAGGACTATAGAGCATAATAATGACTTGAATTTTATCAAATGATTCTCAGTGAAGAGGGGATCCCACCAAGGCTAGAGGGCCAATGCTCAATATATTAGTAGGAGATGCTTCAGGCATGATCCTTTGTGATTCTGGCTAGAAAGGGCTCCTGGTTTTCATTGTAAACATAGATTACTTAGCCTTGAGTTTTGGTCTTGCAAATTCTGTTTTAGTTTAAAATGCTTCCACTCCCGCCCTAGACATTTTCTGTGTGATTCTTTATGGAATGTATTATCCTTTTAACCATCTCCTACCTCATTTCTCTCTTTCCCTCCTCTTCTCATTCTGCTTGGGAGGAGCTCAGCTCAGCTCTGTAATGGTGCCCCACCTCGGGCAGTATGCTCATGACTCCATAGCAGTTGGGGGAACCAAAAGACTGGGTGAATTGAACAGTGGTGGTGCCTAGTAGTGAGTATATGGCATGCTCAGGAACTTGGTTTTGGTTGTGGCGAGGAGCCAGAATTAGGACAAAGCATAAAGTAAAGACAGGTGGGGGAGAGGCTAACCCATTCCCTAACAGGTGTCACTGGTGGATGTGTCTCCAGGTTCAAGGAGAGTGAATTGTTTTGGGCCCCGGCTGACTCCAGAGTAGCAGCTGCTAGCACTGTGCGGTCACCAAGCAGGGGAGAGACTGTGGCTCTGCTATAAATAGTGCTGGCAGCCATAGTCGCTATGGAGACAAAACTGAATCCTATTACCTGCAGGTCCTCTGTTGGGAGCAAAAGAAAGGGAGGAACAGTATTTTGGGGATTTGAGGGGTGATGCAAATAGGTCTTGTTTTTTATTAGGTAAAAGGAAAAAAAAAAAAAGAACTTGTACTCATTGTCCAGATCAACTAGGGCCTTATGCATACAGGGAGTCTGTATAATTCTGGTGTATGGGAGCACAGGCAGCAGCAAACAAGGGAGTGGTGTGTGACCGTGTGTGTGTGTGTGTGTGTGTGTGTGTGTGTGTGTGTAGTTTAATGGGGTTCTGTTTGTATATACAGTGAACCAGGTCTTAGTGTGGTCCCATGCAGAGCACAGAGATGGATTCTTGGAAGCACTGGAAAATAGCCTTGTAGTGGAGCAAAATATTTTATTTAGAGAAGCATATGGAGACACAACAGGGAAAAAAATTATAATTAAGACCATGTAAGCTTTTCCTAATTTTAGGTCTATAGTTTTCATATTCCTCTACCCATGTCTCCTCCTACAGAAATCCTGGTATTCCTGCATTTACTTTTTATCTCTATAAGATATAGTAGGGACAAGACCTCATCTGTATGTATTATATTACTGATTCCAATCCTGGAACTAGAATAGAGGAGAAAGACTATGATTCAGCACCAAGGGCAGAGCTAGTAGCCGTAGCCACTGGGCCCCCTTGCTTCCTTGAAGGGGGAAGAAAAGTGACTTAGATGAGACAATTGGGGCATAGACATTCTTCATTTGAGATCATATGCAGTAGAATAGCCAGCTGTTGTTATTGTCTGAGAGCAAATTAACTATACATTCTATGTGGTAGTTTCACATCAAGCTGAATGCAGAATGTTGGAACAGAATAATTAGGTTTCCTTGTAAACCTAGGAGTGTGAGTTAGTACTGCTTGGAGAATCTGGTTTGATCCTGATCCACCCTGGAGCAATCCCGAAAGTGACTTTTTTTTTTTTTTTTTTTTTTTTTTTTTTTTTTTTTTTTTTTTAATCTAAGTCCAGGTTAGTCTGTCTGGGTCTGTTTTGCAGAAACGAAGCCCTAGGGGCTAAACTGGAAATAAGTGAGATTGTAGGGGTGGAGAGGTGGGCCATTACTTATCCTACCTCATGACATTTGACTCTGTGAGCTCCTAAGCCTAGCCAGGGCTCCAGGCCAGGAAAGTGTCATGTTGTCTTATCATTAGTACTAAAATGGAAGAGCTTATGACCTATGCCCCTGCCTGGTATAAAATTGAGAGAGCTGAGTCCCTTAGGCACATCAGTGGATCTTATCAGTACTTTTTTCCTTTTCAACTTGAATTTTTCAGATAATATCAGAATTCCTTTTGGGAACACTGACTCCTTCTTGATGCTCTGAGGTTTCTCTGAGATGAACTGATGCGTTGGAACCATGGTGCAAAAGAAGAAGTTCTGTCCTAGATTACTTGACTACCTAGTGATCGTTGGCACCAGGTAACCAAGAAGAGACTGATTTTTGTGTTATCATCTGGGATAGCCACAAAATTTCCAGTTGTTTCCATTACCCATTCCCATGTAGCTTTAAATATCTCATTTTCCCCAATTATTTTATCCTAATGGGAACTTTGATGCCAGTAGTGAAAACAGCAGTCACCGACTCAAGTGGATTGAGAGTATTGGCCTTGAGTGTGGACAGAGCAAAACTGTGCTCTTAACCAGCACCTTTGTGATCTTGAGCAAATGTACTCTTTTTACCCTAGCTTCCTTATTTTGTAAAAAGGAAAAGTACATTGTGCTCTTTTTCTACCTACATATGCTTTCTTTTGGTGATGCATTAGCTGATACACCTGCGAAGGTATTAATGATTTTAAGATGCTAGCGATAATCTCATTGTCACAATTTTCCTTTCATTTCAGGATAAGTGTCATGATGTGCAGACCTCATTTAGCCTGCTAGCTAAATATGGCAAGCAGCATTCATATTTTCCAAGGTCCTACCTTTAGGTTACTTTATTCAAAACAGCATATTGAGCTTTATTTGTTGACTGTGGTTAAACTTTGATAGATCGTTCCATCCTTCAGGCATCCGAGCAGTGACAGCGTGGCGCAGACTCCCGAGTTGCTGCGGCGATACCCTTTGGAAGATCATGCCGAGTTCCCCCTGCCCCCAGATGTGGTGTTCTTCTGCCAGCCCGAGGGGTGTCTGAGCATGCGGCAGCGGCGCATGAGCCTGCGGGATGATACCTCTTTTGTCTTCACCCTCACCGACAAGGACACTGGAGTCACGCGTTACGGCATCTGCGTTAACTTCTACCGCTCCTTCCAAAGGCGAATGCCCAAGGAAAAGGGGGAAGGCGGGGCAGGGACCCGTGTGAAGGAAGGAACCCGGGCCACCTGCACCTCAGAGGAAGCTGGCACCCAGAGCTCCGAGAGCGGCTCATCCCTGCAGCCTCCCAGCGCCGACTCCACCCCTGACGTGAGCCAGTCTCCACGGGGCAAATGCCGGCCTAAGGGTGGGGCGCGTTCCCGCAACAGCACGCTGACGTCCCTGTGCGTGCTCAGCCACTACCCCTTCTTCTCCACCTTCCGGGAATGTCTGTACACCCTCAAACGTCTGGTGGACTGCTGCAGTGAGCGGCTCCTGGGCAAGAAACTGGGCATCCCTCGAGGCGTTCAAAGGTACAGCTTGCTGCAGACCCTCAGAGGAGATGGGAGGCATTTAGAGGTTAGGCATAGGAAGTGTCCTCTAAAGCCTGAGGTCCTGCAGACCTACTGAAGCAAGCCACAGATTGTCGTGGTCCTTACTAAGCAAAGACTACTGCAGGATCAGACCACCAACCACAGAATTTGATGTGGGTAGAACAATAAGTCCTACCACGTGTGCATTCTTTTAAAAATTTATTTAAATTTATTTTTATTTTTCAGAGCAGTCATACATTAACAGGAATCATGCCCTCCCCTCCCCTCCCCACATGATGTTTTCTTATTATTAATGTGTTTGCATTAGTGTGGTACATTTGTTAACAACTGATGAACTAATATTATTATAATTATTTTGTTATCTAAAGTCCATAGTTTACATTAGGGTTCACCCTTTGGGTTGTACAGTTCTTTGGTTTGTTTTTGTTTTTGTTTTTGTTTTTTTACAAAACTTTTTGTGGTAACATAGATACAACCTAAAATTTCCCATTTTAGCCACTTTGAGTATGCAATTTAGTGTTATTGATTACATTCATAATGTTGTGTTACCATCACCATCATCCTTTACCAAAACTTTTTCATCACCCCAAGCAGAAACTCTGTGCCATTCCCCACCCCCCCCACCCCCGGCTCCACCAACCAGTATTCTAATTTCTGACTATGAATTTTCACATTCAAATTATTTCATATACATAATCAAACATTATTTGTCCTTTTGTGTCCATCTTATTTCTCTCATCTTGCTTCCTTCAAGGTTCATCCATGTAGCATGCTTCAGAATGTCATTCATTTTTACAGCTGAGTAATATTCCATTGCACATGTATACCACATTTTGTTTATCTTCATCTATTGATGGACAATTGGGTTGCTGCCTCCTTTTGACTGTTGTGAAAACATTAGTGTACAAATATCTGTTGGAGTTCCTGCTTGCAATTCATTTGGGTATATACCTAGATGTGGGATTGCTGGGTCATATGGTAATTCTGTGTTTAACTTTTTGAGGACTTACCAAAGTGTTTACCACAGCGGCTGCACCATTTTACATTCCCTCCAGCAATGTATGAGGCTTCCTATTTCCCCACATCCTTTCCAGCATTATTTTCTGCTTTTTTTTTTTTTAAAGCATTCTAATGGGCGAGAAGTCATACCTCGCTGAGCTTTTGATTTGCATTTCCCTAATGGCTAATCATGTTGAGCATCTTTTCATGTGCTTATTGGCCATTTGTATATCTTCTTTGAAGAAATGTCTAATCAAGTCCTTGTCCATTTTTTAATTGGATTGTTTTGTTGAGTTATAGTATATCTTTATATATTTTTGATATTACACCTTTATCAGATATATGGTTTCCATATATTTTCTCACATTCTTTAGGTTGTCATTTTAATTTATGATAATGTCTATTGATGCACAAAAGTTTTTAAAGTTGATGAAGTCCAATTTATCTGTCTTTTTTCCTTTTGTTCCTCATGCTTGTGGTGTAAAGTCTAAGAATCTATTACTGAATACAAGGTCCTAAAGATGTCCCCCTATTTTTTTGTGTAGTGCTATTTAATACCACTGAATTAACAGCGCTGTTAATATTAGTGGGATCAATTTCAAAGATCATTTTTTTATTTCTAGATTCTTGTTCTTTTATTTTAAGCAGTTTTATTTACACACCATGCAATCCATCTGACGTGTACAGTCAGTAGCTTTCAGTGTTGTGCTTTCATCCCCACAATCACTTGTGAACATTTTCATTGCTCTAAAAAATAAAACCATATGCCTCTTATATGCCTCTATAATTGATACTTAGTATTTGTCTGTTACCTTTGTTACAGTCGATGGAAGAATATTATATTACTGTTAACTATAGTCTATAGTTTGTATTAGGTATATTTTTTCCCCATATACCACCTATTAGGAGCATCTTAGAATAGTGGCATATATTTATTCTAAGTTCATGGAAGAACATTCTTATATTTGTACTATTAACCACCTTCATCATCCACAACAGGGTTCTCTATGTTATACAGTCCCATGTTTCATCCTCTAGCTTTCCTTCTAGTGACATACACTACCCTAAACTTCCCCTTTCAACCACAATCATATGCACGATTCAGCGCTGTTAATTAAACTCACAGTAATGTGCTAACATCACTTCTCTCCATTTCCAAACATTTGCAGTCAACCTTATTTACAAATTCTGCACAAATTGAGCATCAGGTCCTCACTCTCTATACTCATACTGTCTTCTGGTAACCTGTATTCTAAATAATAACTCCATGAGTTTGCTCATTATATGTAGTTCATATTAGTGGGATCATACCATATTTGTCCTTCTGTGTCTGGCTTATTTCACTCAACATAATGTCCTCCAGTTTCACCCATGTTGTTGCATGCATCATGACTTCATTCCTTCTTTTGTCGGAATAATATTCCATCGTATGTATATACCACATTTTGTTTATCCATTCATCAATTGAGAGACACTTGAGTTGTTTCCATCTTTTGGCAATTGTGAAATAATGCCACTGTGAACATCAGTATGCAAATAACTGTTCGTGATCCTGCTGTCAGTTCTTCTGAATATACACCTGGTAGCAGGATTGCTGGATCATTTGGCAGTTCTATACTGAGCTTCTTGAGAAACTGCCAAACTGTCTTCCACAGCAGCTATACTGTTTTATATCCCCACCAGCAGTGAATAAGTATTCTTATTTTTCCACATCCTCTCCAACACTTGTAGCTTTCTGGTTGTTTAACAGTGGTCATTCTAGTAGGTGTAATATTTTGTTGTGGTTTTTATTTGCATTTCCCTAATATCTAGTGATGTTGAGCATCTTTTCATGTGCTTTTTAACCATTTATATTTTCTCTTTGGGAACATGTCTATTCAAGTCTTTTGCCCATTTTTAATTGGGTTGTCTTTTTATTGTTGAGTTGTAAGATTTCTTTATATATTCTGAATATTAAACCCTTATCAGATATGTGGTTCTCAAGTATTTTCTCCCATTGAGTAGGCTGCCTTTTGGTTTTTGTTTTTGTTTTTTGTTTGTTTATTTTGTTTTTATGCAATTTTATTTAGGCTGCCTTTTTAAAAAATTTGGTTTTATTGAGATCTATTCACATACTATATAATCATCCATGGTGTACAATCAGCTGTTCACAGCACCATCATATAGTTGTGCATTCATCACCCCAATCTATTTTTGAACATTTCCTTACACCAGAAATAATAAAAATGAGAATAAAAAATAAAGCTAAAAAAGAACACCCAAATCATCCCCCATCCCACCCTATTTTTTATTTAGTTTTTGTCTCCATTTTTCTATTCATCCATCCATACACTGGATAAAGGGGGCGTGATCCACAAGGTTTACACAATCACACAGTCACTCCTTGTAAACTACATAGTTACACAATCATCTTCGAGTTAAGGCTACTGGGTTAGAGTTTGATAGTTTTACGTATTTACTTCTAGCTGTTCCAATACATTAAATCAGAAAAAGGGAAAGGGTTATCTGTGTAGTGCATAAGAATGTCCACCAGAGTGACCTCTCAATTCCATCTGGAATCTTTCAGCCACTGAAACTTTATTTCATTTCATTTCGCATACCCCTTTTAGTCAAGAAGATGTTCTCAATCCCACAATGCTGGGTCCAAGTTCATCCCCAGGAGTCATATCCTGCATTGCCAGGAAGATTTACACTCCTGGGAGTCAGGTCCCTGGTAGGCGGGAGAGCAGTGAGTTCACCTGCGAGTTGGCTTAGCTAGAGAGAGAGGGCCACATCTGAGCAACAAAGAAGTTCTCTGGGGGAGACTCTTTGGAACAATTATAAGCAGGTTTATAGGCTGCCTTTTTACCTTTTTGACCAAGTCCATCAAAGCACAAAAGTCTTCAATTTTGAGGAGGTCCCATTTACCTATTTTTTCTTTCATTGCTTGTGTTTTGTGTGTATGGTCTAAGAAAACACTGCTTACCACAAGATCTTGAAGATGCTTCCCTACATTTTTTTTCTAGGAGTTTTATGGTCCTGGCTCTTATATTTAGATCTTTCCTCCATTTTGAGTTAATTTTATATTAGGTATGAGCTATGGGTCCTCTTTCCTTCTTTTGGATATGGACATCCAGTTCTCCCAGCACTATTTTTTGAAAAGACTGTTCTGTCCCAGTTGAGTGGAGTTGGCAGCTTTGTCAAAAATCAGTTGACCATAAATGTGTGGATCTATTTGTGAACTCTCAATTTGGTTCAATTGATCAATATGTCAGTCTTTATGCCAGTGCCATGTTGTTTTGACCACTATATCTTTGTAAGTTTCTTTGAAGTCAAAAAGTGTGAGTCCTCCAACTATGTTTTTCTTTCTTAAGATGTTTTTGGCTATTCAGGGCCCCTTGCCCTTCCAAATAAATTTAATAATTGGCCTTTCTGTTTCTGAAAATAGTCTGTTGGAATTTTTATTGGGATTACATTATTCTGTAAATAATTTGGGTAGAGTTGAATAGTAATGATATTTAGTCTTCCAATCCATGAACACAAAATGTCCTTCCATTTATTTAGGTCTTCTTTGATTTATTTTAGCAATGTTTTGTATAGTGGTCGTTCTAGTAGGTGTGAAATGATATTTTGTTGTGGTTTTGATTTGCAGTTCTCTAATAGCTAGTGACATTGAGCATCATCACTGTTTTCTGAATACAGATCCTTTACATCCTTGGTTAAATTTATTTCCAGATATTTGATCCTTTTAGATGCTATTGTAAATGGAATTTTTTTCTTGATTTCCTTCTCAGACTGCTGATTACTAGCGTATAGAAATCCTTCTGATATTTGCGTGTTGCTGTTGTATCCCACCACTTTGCTGAACTCATTTATTAGCTCTGGTAGCTTTGTTGTCCATTTTTCAGGACTTTCTAAGTATAGGATCATGTTATCTGCAAATAGTTAAAGTTGTACTTCTTTCTTTCTGATTCAGATGCCTTTTATTTCTTTTTCTTGCCTAATTGCTCTGGCTAGAGTTTCTAATATAATGCTGGATAACAGTGGTGACAGTGGCATCCTCATCTTGTTCCCAGTCTTGGAGAGGGAAAGATTTCAGTCTTTCATCATTGATTGTGATGTTAACTGTGGGTTTTTTCATATATGTCTTTTATCATATTGAGGAAGTTTCCTTCTATTCCTGTTTTTTTGAAGTGTTTTTATTAAGAAAGGATGCTGGATTTTGTCAAATGCCTTTTCTGTATCAATCAGATCTGGTGGTTTTTCCCCTTTGACTTGTTAATGTGGAGTATTACATTAATTGATTTTCTTGTACTGAGCCACCCTTGCATACCTAGAATAAAACCCACTTGATCATGGTGTATAATTCTTTTAATATGCTGCTGGATTCAATTTGCAAGTATTTTGTTGAGAATTTTTTTTATCTATATTCATTAGAGAGATAGGTCTATAATTTTCTTTTCTTGTAATATCTGTATCTGGCTTTGGTATTAGGATAATGCTGGCTTCACAGAATGAGGTAGAGAGTGTTCCCTCCTCTTCAATTTTTTTGGAAGAGTTTAAGCAGTATTGGTATTGTATTAATTCTTTTTGGAATGATTGATAGAATTCACCTTGAAGCCATCTGGTCCTTGGCTTTTCTTTGTTTTTGTTTTTGTTTTTTCCAGCTATATTTGAAATATATGTGTACCTATGCCATCTCTTGGCAATTGTGAACAATGCTGCTATGAACATCGGTGTGCAAATATCTGTTTGTGTCACTGCTTTCAGATCTGGGTATATACTGAAAAATGAAGTTGCTGGATCATAGGGTAACTCAATAACTAGTTTTCTGAGGCACAGTCAGACTGTCTTCCAGAGTGGCTGTACCATTATACAGTCCTACCAGCAATGAATAAGAGTTGCAGCTTCTCCACATCCTCTCCAGCATTTGTAGTGTCCTGTTTGTTTAATAGCAGCCGTTCTAATTGGTAAGAT
>PVKY010001840.1:14450-29189 GCA_004027775.1 Bradypus variegatus | reverse complement strand
TCTGGGCCACGCTGCCCCTGGGACCAGAGTCATTTTGGTAAAGATGGGAGAGCAAGCAGCTGGGATGCCAGCACATCCTGGGCACCCTCCACGAGTCTGGAACGAGCTCCCCATCTCATCTTCAGACCTCTGCTGGGGAGGTGCTGTTACCACATTCACCTTACAGAGGGGGAAACTGAGGCTCGGAGAAGTGAAGCCCGCACCCAGGCTGACCTGCCCGACCCTGAACTCTGAACCCTGACCCCTTCCTCCACTCCAGCCTGCCAAAGCGGCCTCTTAGGAATTCTGGAATTAAAGAGAGAGAAAGACAGTGTGCTCTTGATTGACCTTTCAAGAAAATCTAAACCTCCCTACGTCAAGGTGTGTGTGCACATGGAAAGCCCAGGAGAGAGAGAGACTGGCCCGTGGGTTCCAACGAAAGGTTTGTAAAATAACTGCTAGTGTCGACCTTTACCAAGTGTTAACTGCCCAAGCCTAGCCTGGTAACCAGAAACAGTATGTACCTCATACTGGGGCCAACCTAGAAGAAAAACAACCCCCCACACCCCCCTCCAGTGCTCACCCTCCTACCTGAAGCCTCCAGGATGGCCCAGCCAGGCCCACGGCTCTCGGGGGCAATACACAGTGAGCCTGGCTTCCGGGCGAGGGGCCCTGCCCTGAGCAGCAGCTGTACTTCCCTGGAGACTTCGTCTGGGTGAGCAGCCACAAACCTCAACCCTGCAAAGGCCCTCAAAGCCAGCCCTGGCGATTACTAACCTCCCAACTTGAGGACACTTACTTCACCTCTCTGAGCCCTGGTTTGCCCATCTGTAAAAATGGAGCTCATTTTTAGGATTAAACGAGACAATGTGTGAAATGTGCTTAGCGTGACGACTGGCAGGTTGTAACTGCTTTGTGTATGTCAGTTACTGACCTCCCGAGTCTCCTTTAAGGTATGATCTTTAACACTCACACAGGCCTTATGAAGTAGCCATCACCATCCCTGTTCTACGGAATTAAAAACGTAATTAAAGCAGGCTGGGGGTAAATAACTAACCGAAGAGCCAGCACGAGGCCCTGATTTGAAGCAGGTGGGTCTCACGCCTGCACTCAATCTGGACCTCGGCTCTCAAGGCCTTGCCTTGCAGCTCTGTCCTCAAACCAAAGTCCCCAGCCAGGAGCAGGGACACTGCAGTCCCCTGAGAGGGGCGGGAATGCTAAGGGACGCCAACAGAAACATTTCTGAAGACGAAATAAATCCCAACGACAATTTTAGGACTAGCAGGAGGCTTTCCTGACACAGCTGACTAGCGGCAAAACTCCAGAGTGACTTTCTGCAGCCAGTTTAGAGATAAGCAACGCTCCCTGCGCTCGAGGCTTCGACCGTCTTTCAGACCAGGCTGTCTGGGCAAACGGGGAACTCCACTGGTCTTCCTTCCTGGAACCAGACGGAGCTGGTCTGGAAACTGGAGCAAGCCAATATTCCTACTCATTTACTTATCCTGTGATACCACCTTATAGGAAAGGTTTGGAATGGTTAAAACTATAAAGAGACTGATATTGGATCAAGAGAAGAAAAGGCAAACGTTGTAAACTCTCCCGCCACCAGGCAGGCAGGTGACAAACGAGGAGCAGCTCGTGCCTTCCCAAAGCAAACCACTGCCGTTCAGAGGAGGAGCCTCCCCAGGCGGCCAGATCTGACATCTCAAAGGACAACAAAACACCAGGTTTCCTGGCTTACGGGCAGCAGCAACTAACCCAGTGTTTACGTTTTCAGGCTTGAAGCTCTGAGGTTCGAAGTCAGAGGGTGGATTTCCTTGGAGTGTGGGGACGAAATGGAGGGGACATGATGGGGGTTTCTAGAGACTGAGGATATCATCTCGAACCGGCTGCAAGTCTCACGAGTGTGCTGCTGGTGACAATCTCAGGGAGGTGTGCCCCCACGACTTGTTCCTTTCCTCTCCGGAGTAAGAAAAGAAACGAACAGCAGCAACGCCAAAACAACAGCAGACTGGCTGACGCACGCCTTCGCCTCGATCTAATCTGTACACCATTTACAGCAGAGAAAGTTAGGCAGGCAGGCCCCAAGGATGACAGCAATCGACATGAAGCCAGAAACAGGGTTTTGAGCTTCTCAGCAGCCAAAGCAAAGAGGGAAATGGAGAATGCAGTTGCTTACACAAAATGCAAGGCCTAGAATGGAGACAAACATATCCCCAAACAAAACATCCTGGGCACTCGGACCTGACATAGAAGTGTCCCCTGTGAGGTTTTTGCCACCAGGTGGGGAGAGTGCCTTATTTTACATCTCCTTCTAGACATGGATTGCCTCCTTGGCTAGCTACACCAGGGAAAGAAATTCCCCCTCCTTGCCGAGCCTTCTCCTCAGCAGAGAGGCCTCCTGGTCCTGCTTGGCTCTCCCATCCTTTGCCTGGAACGTGAATAAACATGCTAGTGAAACAAAAGCACAAACGAGAGCCTTGCCGCAGCCGTGGGAGCTCACCGTGCATGTCCATCATTCCCGGGGAGGAGCTGTTCTCCGGAGTAGTCACCTCTGAGCCGCACTTCTCGTCTTTACCTTTTTTCTTGTTCTTATTTTTCTGGAGGGGAAAATGGAGAACAATCAAGCCACCAGCCCAGGCGTGCACACGTGACAGCAAGACCCCAGGGGCGTGGCATGAATGCTTTATTCTCTGGGTTCCTTTTGGATCATCCCCAGTCCCTGGAGAGCTTTCCGGTGCCTATGTCTGCATACATTGCATCAGGATCCAGGCCTCAGCAGCTTGGGAATCAGAGCCCACAGGGAAGAGGATCCTGGAGCCAGGTGGCTGGCCTGGCTCGGGTCCCTCGGTAAATACACCTGCCTCCATCCACAGGGCAGGCCCCAGCAGGCCCCCGAGTCTGCTGGCTGGAGGCTCTCCTACAGGCAGGACGCCTGGGGAGGCCACCTGGTTACCCGTTTGCCTGGAGCAGGTACACACTGATGCCACGGTAGCCATGGGGAACACAACTCTCCCACCTCCACCGTCACCAGCCCCCTGGGCCGTGCCTCTCGAAGTGTGGTCAGCTAAGGAGGGAGATTCCGAGGAGTTGAAAGGGGACCCTCTGCTTTTGCTGTGCTTTTACAATAGAAACAGAATCGTGTCGGAAACCTTCAGTGTGTCCGTTGGTAAAAGACTGAGATAAATCAGGGTATACCCACGCAATGTAAGGCGATGTAACAGTTGCAGAGAATAACACATCTTTTTGTGTGCTAATGTAGAAAGAGCCACAAAATTAGTAATATTTCTATATTTCTAAGATGTATAAAGAAAAGTACAGAACATGTGAATAAAATGCCACTGTTAGTGGCAGAGGAAAGGGTGTGTGTGTGTGTTTGCACCTGCCCACCACTCTCTCTCTGAAGGACAAACAGAAAAACACTGGTAACACTGGCAGCCTCCATAGAAGGGAGCTGGGTGTCTGGGGGAGAGGGGGGCAGGGATGGGGGGGCAGACTGAAAAGAAGACAGGCAAAGAAGCTACATGTGAAGACAAGGCAGTTGCATAGAGACAGAAGGTAGATTGGTGGTTGCCAGGGCTGGGGAAAGGCGGAAGGGAGAATAAGTACCAATGGGTTTTCTTTTTGGGGTGTTGGAAATGTTCTAAGTTGGACAGTAGCAATGGTTGCACAACAGAGTGAAGATACTAAATGCCACTGAACTGTACGTTCTCCAGAAGGTGATTTTATGGTATGTGAATTACATTCTTTTTTAAGTTAGACAAGTTATGGGTTCATAGACGAGTCATGCAGAAAATACACAGTTCCCTTATTCCTCCCCTATTAATACACTGCATTAGTGTGATGCTAACTGTACTATTAGCTACACCCCATCTTACAGTTCACCAGCCACATTCAAATAATTCAGTGTTGCATGAGAAAGTTTAGTCCAACTTCTAGTTCATTGAGTTTATTAATAAATTCGTAAACTATTAAAGTTATAGGGTTCTTCCTCTACCAAAACTATACCTGAGGGTTTAAATTTTTTTTTGCAGTAACATACACACAACATTTCCCATTTCAAGCACCTTACACAATTCAGTGGCATTAGTCATTTACAAAGTTGTGCTTACCATCATAACCATGTTACCAAAACTTTTCCATCACCCTAAACAGAAAATCTTAATTTAAAAAGTTTTAAGTACATCTGAATTGTACAGTGTTTTACCTATTTGAAAGAATAAAATGTTTAAAAGAATTCTAAAAAAATTAGCATCACCATGTATTAATTTGGTGTTTAAAAAATAAAACACTCTCTCTGCAAAATGCAGATTCCTAGCTACAGCAAACTAGAGATTCCCATTCAGCAGTCCTGGGTAGGACCTAGGGATCTGCATTTTATCCAGATTCCCAGGGGACACGAGGCTCAGCCAGGCCTGGGAAGCATGGCGCTGGAGGGAAGGGGTGGAGAAGGAGCTTGGAGAGAAGAGGGAATTAGCGTTTCTCCAGCACGGCCTGCCAGCCAGCACTGTGTAAGAATTCCCTGCATGATCTATTGCCTCTGCTCGGTTGCAGAAGCCCCGGGAGCTACACATCACTGCTCCATTACACAATGGAGGGAGCCGGGGCCCGGCGAAATGGGGCCACCTGTGCATCATCACAGGTGAGGGGGGCCCCAATCCCCCCAGCCCAGCACCCTCGCCCTGCATGCAACGCCCCGCCCCGGGGATGGCCCCCGGACCACGTGTCCTCCCCAATCACTTTCCATTTGGCACCTCCCTGCTGGCTGTTTCATGCTCTTCTATAATTATCTTTCCCCAACGAGATTATGAATTCCTTGAGAGCAGGGACCATGTCTTCTCAAATGCATGCGGCGTTTGTACCACACCTAGTGATGTGCAAGGCAGAGATGGGCAAGAGCCAGACGCTGCCTTCGAGGAGCATGTTGGTGGTGCTTTTGGGGGGAACAGCCACGGTGGCTCCAGAAGCCATGGCTGGAACGAGGTGGGGGGCCAACACACCCGGCCCCCACCCACGCACCCACCGAGGGACAAGCATCTAATCCGAGTCCAGAACAGAGCCTTGGTCCTACTTGGAGATCGAAGACTCCTGGGCAGGTAACCAAAGACGGTGGAGGGGACCTGAACTCTGTCTTTAGGGGGAGACCAGACCCCCACATCCCCCAGCCACCACCCACCCACCAGGAGCCACGAGACACAAGGACTTAGCCTGAGCCACTGTCAAGAAGGAAAGCCCTGTGTTTGGGGGGCTGAGAAGGCACTCCAGGAAGAAGGAATAGGCCAGGCCACAGCTCGGAGGTGGGATGGCTCTGGTTCTGATTGGAAATGTGAGGGGCTGACACGGGGTCTTTGGGGGTCCAGGCCTGGGTGCCTCGCTGGCTGCACTGGGGGACAGCTGCTGGTCACCTATCCCTCCCCGAGATGTGCACGGCCGCGGGGGCGCCCTCTGGTGGTCGTGGTGGGGATGGTTCCTCGCTCCCCTCGGGAGCCCCCCAACCAGGGCCCTGCACCCAGCTGGAGTCTCTCCCCACCACCGCCATGTTCCAGCCCCCAGAGGGCTCTGCAGGGGCAGAAAAAGCTGCATTCTGAAGTCAGACCAGCTGGAGAGCAATGCTCCACTCTGACACTAGCTGTGTGACTCTGAGGAAGCAGCTTCACCTCTCTGAGCTGTTTTCCTTGTTTGTGCAAAGGGGATAAAAATCCACTCCATGGACTCAGTATGAGGAATAAACAATACAGCTTTTAGCATGTGCTTGGTGATTGTAAGGTGCTCAGGCCTGGGCCAGCAATCCCACCCCCAACAATGGTGCCCAGGCCCTGGGGAGGGGGCACCTCTGGATTCAGGGCACATCTCCACTGGGCTCTCAGCCTGGAGAAGATGACCTACGGGGACACTGCCTCTGCGGGGACTAAACTCTGGGGCTGCACTAAGGGGGTGGGTGAAGCAGGCCCTGAGCTGTGACTTCTGCTTCCAACTGGCCTCAGCCCCAGGGTCCTGTGGGGGTGGGTGGCGCCCCTCCCCACCCTGGGGGACCCACATACTCACATCATCAACCTTTGGCTCTGTCACGGGAACCCACTTGTAGATTCGCAGGGACGTGTCACCCACGGTCACCCACTTCTTCTCCCTGTGGAGACAAGGAAGAGCCCGTTACCTTCAGGAGCAGGTCCCTCCTGATTCCGTAGGGGGTGGGGACACGGGCCACGCTCTCGGGTCAGGTGTGACGTGGGCAGCTGCTGGGCCCAGTGGTCAAGAGCAGGGGCTCCGAGGCGCACAGGCGTGGGTCTGAATCCAGGCTCTGCCCAAGCTGGGTGCCCAGGCCTCAGTTTCCCCGTCTGTTAAGACACGATATGGTCACCTCCCTCCCTGGGCTGTCTGAGGAGTATGTGAGACAACACATGACAAATGGTTCTTTGGTGCCGGGTTCGTGCGAAGTGGTTGATGAAGGGCTGCTGAGAACTCTGACCCCCAATACTGCAGAGGGAGGGAGCCAGGCTCCTGCCTTCACCCACCACTGCAGACCCCACGGGGCCGCTGAGCCCCCTGGGGGGCCAAGAGGACCTGCTGTGGGGTGAGGGGCCTCACCAAGGACCCAGGGACTTGTCCCACCCTCCAGGTCACGCTCCAGGAGTGGATGAGTGGGAGTGACCACCTGGGCTCTTTTGGGCAAGCGCCATTTGGAGGAAGCTGGGGGGAGTGCGAGAGGCTGGGGGTGTCTCAGGATGCTCAGTGGCCTCAGCTCACCTCCGCCCCAAAGGGCAGTCCCCAGGGGCTGACAGGGACGAGCTGCGAAAGGGAAGCATGGCCTGGCCTTGTGGGCAGCGAGCCCAAGGCAGACGGGCTGGCAGGAGGCGCCACCCCTTCTGCATCTGCCCAACTGCCTCCCAACCTCCTGAGCATCTGGGGGATGGAGCCCAGGCTCGCCCAGCTGCAGGGGGCAGGTTTACGGAGGAAGGAAAAGGGGTGACCAGTGCTCGTTAGTGATCATTTCTGCCCCCTCCTCCACCATCATCATCAGCTTTCCCAGCCAGGTCCTCCTGGACACCCCCAGACGACAAGCCAGGTCACGTCACTTCTTGCATCAAACGCCCCAGTGGCTCCGTCTCACCCACAGTGGGGACCAGCGAGCCGTGGATGAGGGGACTGAGGCTCGGGGAGCAGAAGGGATGCCCAGAGGCCCTGCTGGACCAATGGGTAGCGCCAGAACTCGAACCGAGTCCACACTCCTCACGCGAGGCCTGGCTGTCTCAGGAGAGGGAGGTGGTCACTGAGTCCCGCGGATTCAAGCAACCCCAAATGGGATGTGGGGGCCAGACCCACACCTGGCACAGGTGGCAGACCTGCCAGGAGCCCTAGCAATTTTAGGCACAAGAGCTCCACCAGAACCGAGGTGACGTCGCTTGAGCCCCTCTGTCCGAGAGCTGCCCGGCGCCTCCTCAGGTCTCCTTGCCCACACTCCACCTTGGCGCTGCCCCCTCTTGTGCCAGTGTGACGTGCCCCAGCCCACCCAGCACCCCTTTGCCACAGAGGGATCTGGGTGTTCACGCAGTCAAAACCCGCTAACCCAAACCACCGACACCTCCACCCCAAAACTCGCTCTGCTTGCTCGGACACGCTCCTGCAGGAAGCTGGGGCTTGGCTTTATTCCACTGGGGACCACTTCCGGTGCCTTCTACATGGCAAGCACCATACATACTGTCTCTCTAGTATGTACACAACCTCGTTTGGCAGAAAATGTCACTTCCCCATTTGACAGGAAAAGAAACTGAGGCAGAGGCAGGTGAAGTCATCCCCAGAGCCAGTATCTGATCCCTGACACCACAATGCTTTTGAAAGAGCCTCTTCCACCCCCAGAGAGGATGAAGTGTAGACAGCTGAATTTCCGCCCATCCCGGGGAGAGGCAGGATGGCAGCCCACTATCCCAGCTTTTCTCCACCTCCACTCAGAATCATCGGAAGGGTGCCTGGAAAGGATGGGAACGGCCCTCGGAACTGCCTCGGTGACAAGGAAAGCAACAGGAGGGCGGCCACATTCCAAGGGCACTGAGTATTTATTGACAAGCCCTTCTTGGAGATACCTGCAGGCCTAGGAGGGAGGCATAACTGACACCCCACCTTCCAGGTGGAGGAAAGGGAGGCCCAGAGAGGTTGAGCCACTGGTTTGTGGTCACACAGCTAGCAAGCAGCAGAACCAGGATTTGGTCACAGGCTGTCTTACCCTGGAGCGCACTCTCTGCCACTCTGTGTGGGGTGAAAGCTAAGAATCCACTCGAAACACATCAGTGACTAGAAGTTGGACAAAGGAGCACAAATTGCTAGAAGTCCATGCAAGTGGCAACACCACTCACACATAAGCCCTCAGCCGGTTTCCTCAGCCTGGGCCCCAGGAAGTCAGCAAATCCAAGGTTCAGTCATACACACATGTATGATATACAAGACTCGGTTATATATATATTTATATATATACATAAAAGTAGGTGGACTTGCATTACACAAGACACCTTTGCGGGCAGAAGCTGTGCTGGAGATCTGGGTTCTGTAGGCCACACATGAGCCAGGATGAAGGTTTTCGGTTGAAACTGCTTCCCAGAGAGCTTTCAGGCCACAGCGGGTCACGAGCTGAATGCAGCCAGGTTCTCAAGCATCCCTTTGCCCAAGCGGCGACCCCATCTGCCCCAATCTTTCCCGACACCAGACACTGTTCGTTAGCTGCATTTCCAGGTGTGAACATCAAGGCAAAAACATGACAAACCTGACCTTCTGCAGAGGCCAGGCCAGCAGGCCCTGGGGGAGGGAGGGTCCCCGGAGAGCTCAGCTGTGAGTCATTGAGAGCTCCAGGATTTCACAGGTCACTCAAGCGAGCTCAGGGCACAAAACCCACCCAGGTGCCAGGCATAGCCTTGGGCAAACACCACAGGAGCTCAGGGGGGCAGCTGAGATCTCCCACAACTGCCTCCCAGACCAGTCACTCTAGAACACACACCAGCCATGACCACGCCAGGGCATCAAGCTACTCCGGTCACCTGGGAGCCAGGATGGCAATCAAACGGCCAACAGGCCCATTGGGTTTGGTCTGCACAGTACTTTCCAAAAATTTTAATCAACTGCCAAGCTTAAAAATAAATCAGACTCCATGTAAAAATCCAGACTCCTGGCTCCTCTGGAGAACTCCAGCCATTGGCCCCTCCGGCCTCGCTGGTCCCTGGCAGCCAGCCAGGCTCTGCTGTTACCTCTCTCTTCCCCGTCAGACTTGGGCTCTTGAGTCAGACAAAAGGGCTCAGCTGTGGGAATACAGCCCCCAAAGCGCCTCCCAGCACAGGCTCCTACATAAACTGCAGGCACCCACCCCAAATTCTCTAGGACAAGGCTGGTCTCTAGCATCCTCCTGGGTTGAGGTCCAAGGGTAAACCAGGGAGACCCTCATGGGTCACCCCCTCCCCAACGGGGCCCTAAATCCTTGGCATGGTGCTCACCTCGGAGAATCCCACAGAACAGTCCTTGTAGCCTCAGGAGGCACGACCTGGGGCCTGACAGGAGGGTACCCTTTATGAACCACCCCCCTACCCCCAGGTGCTCAAGGAGGCCCCAAGTGCAGACATCCCCGTCACCGTCACCGAAGGAGGGGACGGGTCTCTCTCTGTCCTCCCCGAGAGTCGCCGAGGCAACCTTCAGACCAAGCCCCGGGGTCCCCGGCCTGAGCCCACTTTGCGGCTCAAGCTTCAGCTTCCAGCCCAATGACTCTTCCCTCCTCTTTTCCACCCACACTGCACCTCCTAATCCCAGCCCAGGTTCCCCAAAGGGGGCCCGCCATTTTGTTTTCCCTCTACCGTTTTCTGGCTGCCTCATTCTCTACCAGCCTGTTTTTTGCTGAGGCACCAGACAGAAAGGAGCAGAGAAGGAGTCAGCAGCTACAGATGGGGAGGCAAGGCTGCCAGCTTTTTCTGGAGGAGGAAGTAATAGTACAGGAGGTCACTGGGCTGAGAAGAAACCCCATCCCAGAGCTAGAGACCAAATCCAATGCCACCTTGATCTTCCCTCCACCCAGTTAAAGCTGACTTTCAGGTAAACAACAAATAACTTTTAGTGCAAGTATGCCCCAAATGTTGCATGGGACATACTTATACTAAAAAACAAAACAAACACTTCATTGTTTACCTGAAATTCAAATTTAACTGGACAGCCTGCGTTTCGATTTGCTAACTGGAAAACCAAAGGCCCAGCCAGCAGTGAAATGCATGGTTGACAGCCATGCAGTTAATCAACAGCCTAAAGGGTGGCTGACTGGAGACCCATCCTAAAAGCACAGAGAAGGGGAGATACGACTTCTCAGGGGCCGCTGAACCCGACAGAAAGCCAAAGCCTTTTATGCTTCAGAGGGGGCCAAAACATAGAGAAAGTCAGCAATGCCAAGTTTCTGCAAAGTCCGCTGCCTCCAAACGTTTGAGAGTGCCATGTGGCGGGATGGGTGCTTTTGGAGACACAGCTTTATTCAGTCCTTAACAGCCCCAGGAGGACACCAAGCAGCCTGGGAACCCCCCTTTCTGTGATCATTTAGAGATGATACATGGTTTGTCCAAGGTCAAAGTAAGAAAGTAGATTGGGAGCTCAACCAACCGATCCCAAGGCCTGAAGTCTTAAAGCGGACATGGCATGCGACGACCAACCACACAGGGACGGAAGGAGGGAGGGGGCCATCCCTCACCCCCTCCAGCCCCTGGGCTCAGCGGGATCAAAGGCTTCCAGGCGGCCCTGGGGCCCACCCACAGAAACCCCCGCCTCTCCATCTGCTTTTTCTGCAGAACAGCTGGCTGGGTACAGGGCCCTCAGCCAAGCTCCAACCCAGGGCAGGAGGCCCCATGCTGCCTCTGAGATCAGAGAGGGGCAGCTCGCCCCAGGCCCCTTTCTAACACCCAGGAAGGTGACAGAAGGGACTCGGGGCCCATAGCCCAGTTCTTGCACAGGGGCTGAGGCAAGGGGACAACTCCAGCTGCACAGGAGAGGGAGTGGCCGGGCTTGTGCGTGCGTGCGTGTGTGTGTGTGTGTGTGTGTGCGCGCTGTGTGCGCGCGTGTGTGTGCTTGCAGCTGTTTCTGCCATTTTTAAATGGCTCCATTGGGGCACGGGGCGCCCGCACGCCAGGGGAGCGCCAGACTTGGATGTTAACTTTGAAAAGCCTCCCCTTCTCACGGTTCTGAAAATTCTTTGTCCCATTGGAGCCAAACCCAGCCCATTGCCGGGCATCCGGCCATCCACAGTCCGCCCTTCCATAGGAGGCCCCGGAGCACGTGGGCTTTATTGATTTTCCTCTTGCCTCTTTTTGTTGGGTTTGACTCGGAACGGAGAGCTAACTTGTGACACCGCCGGACCCAGAGATTGACCCCCAATGGTTTTTAGAGACTGAGGATTACCAAGAAGTTACACCCCCAAACATAAACATACCCTGCCAAGCGGCCTGCCCGGTTTCAAAGCTTTAAATAGAGGATCAGGACAAGCACACGGGCGCTTGACACTCGGGGACAACGTCGCAACTGTTCCTCTCCCTCCCGGACCCCAGTGAAGACGTAGGGGAGAAAAAAAAGTTGAAATCAGGGAGCCGGGAGTTTTCCAACAAGTCAGACCTAAGCGGCGATCTCGGTGGAGCCAGGGGCCTGGCCCTCCGGCGGTTTCCCAATCAGACCCCGACAACTCCGTGGAAACCTTCAAATCCTGTTAAATACAAGGCCACGCCAGACAGGATCTAATTTGAGCTGGAAAACCACGTCCGCCCAACCCCAAACAGCCCCGACCCCACGCGCAGGGAGCAGAGAACAAAAACAACGGCTTCCTCCACAAAACAAACACGAGCTTCTGTTTTGGGAAAGGCAAACGCGGCCCAGGACTAGTTTGGGACCAAAAAATATGAGCTCGGCCCGCCCCGTGCCTCGCCCGAGACCGAGACCCCGCGCCGGGCAGGGCCGGGTGGGAGGCGGGGGCCCTGCGCCCGGGGGCCCGGCGGCTTTCCCTCCCAGCGCTCGCCCCCGTCTTTCTTCCTCGCCCAGAGCCCTCGCTCCAGGCAGCCCAAAGCGCTAAATTTAAACGGCTCGCGCTCTGCAAACTCCGCAGACTCGAGGGCGCGGGGCCTGGGAGGCGGGGAGCGAGCGAACGAGCCGGGGAGGGAGGCAGGAAGGACCGAGCGAGGCAGCGAGGCAGCGAGGCCCAGCGGGGACGAGGGCGCGGGGGCCGGCGCTGCGCCGCCCGGGGCGCGCGGGGAGGAGACGGTGGCGGCCCCGGGCCCGCTCGGTGCCTGCACAATGGAGCTCGAGCTCCTCGCTCGCCGGCATCTCGGCCCCCGGCGCGCGGGAAGCCGCTTTCATGTGACTTGCACAAAACGAAATGGCTTCTGGGGCCGGCCCCGAGTCCCCCCTCCCGGGAGCCGAGCGCCGCGGCGGGGGGCTGCCCGCCGTCCCCACCGCCCGGCCCGGAGCGCCCCGCCGCCTCCAGGCTGCCGCCGCCGCCGCCGCCGCCGCGCCAGGTGGGCGACAGGCGCGAGCGCACCTGGGCAGCGGCCGCAGCCCCCGCCTGGCGCAGGTGACCCGGCTCGCGCGCCGCCCGCCCGCCCTCTCCAACTCCGGGCGCCGGGGCCGGGTGGGCGGCCGGGGAGGGGGGCGCGGGCCGGGAGCGCCGCCGTCGCCCCGCCAGCTCGCTGAAGCCAGTCTCCCGGCTTTCCGCAGCCGCGGCGCCCGAGCTCGCAGGCGCCTCCGCTTACCATTTGCGCACTTTCTCGATAGCCGCCATGACCCTCTTGATATCATCTTTGGCCCGGCTCCTGGTCTCGGCTCGAACCGACCTGCCCGACATGGTGCTGGCGGGGAGAGAGAGGCTGGGGGAGCGCGCCTGCCGGTCCTGCTCGCGCTCCGCGGCGGCCACACTCTCGCTCGCTCGCTCACTCACACAGACACACACGCACACACACACGCACACATACACACACACACAAAGCCTGGTGCCGCCGCGCGCCCGGGGCCCAGTGCGCAAGCGCCGGGCGGCAGCTGCACCGAGCAGGGGGAGCAGCGCCGCCGCCGCCGTGGCTGCCAGCAGTGCGGCCTCTGGGCGCCCGCCGCGGGGCAGCGCCCCGGGTCTCCGGCCTCACGCCCTGGAAGCTCTGCCCCCAGCCCACGAAGGCGCCCGGGACCCCCACCCCTACCCCCACCCGGGAGGCAGTGAGGGGCGGTCCCCGGCTCCTGGCTCCCGCAGGGCACGTGGAGAGAGGAGGCGGGAGGGCGGATACTTACTCGGAGGCCTCGGGTGTGGTGGGGTCCCCTTGAGAAGGCAGGCTGCTGGCGGGGCGTCCGGGCGGGGATGGCGCGCGTTCCTTGGGAGCCAGCTCGGCGGCCTGTCCCCTGCCCCGGGTTTGTCGCAGCGGTTGCAATAATGCAAGTTTCCTGTGGGGCTCTGGACTTCTCCGAGTTGAAGGCGGCGATTCGGGAAGCGAACCGCTCGCAGCGAGAGTTGAGGACTCGAGTCGCTGCTGGCCCTCTTCCCTGTTTAAATTCACGAGCTAAAAACATTGATTTCCCCCGCGCCTCTCCCTTTTGGAAAACCAGGGTCGTAGGTGCGGACCACAAAGAACATTCGACCTTGCTTATGAGACAGCTTTCTGCACACGAAAATCTCACTTGTTACCAGCATTTTAACGGGGTCCTTCCCTTCCACCTGGAGACCAGTTACCCTCGCCGTAAATAAGGTGAGGGGGGGCCCCTACTGGGGTTTCTGTAGGAGAACCACAATTTAAACTTGAGGCACTAATTGCCCTCCTAATTTAAGTACCAAGCTCAGACCAGGTGTTGCTTCTGCACAAACGCCCTGGCAGGTAAAATAGAGTGAGACTTTTGAGGGTTGTTTCTTCCTCATTACACCTCTGGACTGAGCTCAGTGGAGGAATCCATGTTTGTCAGGATAAACCAGGTGCGTTTAGCTGCAACTGTTTAGTTAGTTAGACCTGACCAGCTCTAGATCAAGCCCTGAGGTATGCTGGGAAAAGTGAGAGGGAGGCAATTAGCAACCCCAGTGCCTTATAGAGAAACTAGCCCAACATCAGTCATTTGACAGGTGGGGAAACTGAGTCCCAGAGAGGGTTAGTCCAAGGTCACAGCCATAATCTAGATCTCATACCCCACCCATCCTAGCACTAGTTTCCCTGAGGTTTGGAGTGGGAGACTGCTGGCCTATTCCCAGGCTTTCCATTTCACCTTTCTGAAACTCAAGTGCCTAGTGTGAAAAATGAAGATATGAACATTTACCTCAGAGAATCATCCAGAGACTTAAATGGGAAAATGTGTAACACCAGGTCATATATGCCTGTTGGCCTTGAGGATCTGGCTAGCAAATGTGTGCCTTTGGCCCCAAAGAACTTGAAAAATATATATTTGAATTTTAAATAGGACAATATCATGTCAAAAACCCAAGTGACTGATGAATGGGTAACTGAAATGTTATGTATCTACACAACAGATATTATTCAGCCATAAAAAAGAATGAAGTCCTTATCCATTCTACAGCAGGGATGAACCTTGAAAACATCATGCTAAGAGAAAGCAGCCAGTCACAAAAGGCTGTATATCATATGATTCCACTTATATGAAATACCTAGAATAGGCAACTCCATAGAGAAAGAAAGCAGATTAGTGGTTGCCAGGGGCTGGATAGGGGGGCGACTGCTTAATGGATACTGGTTTTCCTTTTGGGGTGATGGTAAAATTCTGGAACGAGATGGTGGTGATGGT
>PVKY010001840.1:0-14350 GCA_004027775.1 Bradypus variegatus | reverse complement strand
TCTAAGAGAAAGCAGCCAGTCACAAAAGGCTGTATATCATATGATTCCACTTATATGAAATACCTAGAATAGGCAACTCCATAGAGAAAGAAAGCAGATTAGTGGTTGCCAGGGGCTGGATAGGGGGGCGACTGCTTAATGGATACTGGTTTTCCTTTTGGGGTGATGGTAAAATTCTGGAACGAGATGGTGGTGATGGTTGTATAACTTGGTGAATGTACTTAATGCCACTGAATTGTAGACTTTAAAAAGGTTTCAATGGTCAATTTTCTGTTGTGCATGTTACCACAATAAAAAAAAATCCCAATATCCAGCTTCTCTAGAAATAGCACATGTGGCAACACTGGGACCCCAATGCCACATGGCAATAGTCAGCTGAGGGGCCATTGTATCTTTCAGACAAAACTCTCCAACTCACCTGTGTTACCTGCCTGGTCCCTGAAGGTATTTGCATTTTTGATCCCCAATTAAACAGTAAAGCTTCCCACAAATGTTTTTTACAAATCTAGAATATCACTTTTTATAGTTTCCTGTCCCCTGCAGGTATTTTAAAACTTGTGTTTCTTTCAGCAAAGCACAGTTGTTTCAAAGGCTGTGTCTGATAATTCTAATACTTGAAGTATCTGTGGGTCTCTTTCTGCTAGTTCTTGCTCATGGTATTGTATTTCCTTGTGGTATGCTTGGTTCTCTTTGACTAGGCTGGACAGTGTAGTTTAAAAATTGTTTATAGGTGTAATTGGAGGCCCAGGATGAAGTTACCTTCCTCTAGAGCTGATGTGCATTTGCTTCTGCCAGGCTCCTAAGAGCACTGCTGGTACAGGATCACCTTGTGGTTCCTTGGACCACCCAGGTGAGGCTGCATGATTGTGTAAGACAGGTTTGCTTATTGTAACCTGAGGGCAGAGTCCATGATGTGCTGCAGCTGGCTTGCAGGCCTGTACTTCCCAATCTGTGTTCAGTGACATCACGTTGATAGCTTGAAATCAGCCATGGTAAGGGTAATTACACCATGGAAATTGGCAAACGCTATAAATCAGGCCCTCCTTCCCCTCCCCCATCCAGAGCTGGTTGTTAAATCTTTGCCCATATACCACTGGTAGTGCCCAGTGGGGTCCCAAGTTATTATGGGATGTATCTCCCACAGAGTGTGGGCCTTGAACTTTGATTTCTGGCTCCCTGGCCCCATGAGATCATTCAAATTAAAGTTTAAATATGCTAGGTTTGGCAACTAACTGCTGGGTAAGAAGGGTTTCCTCGCTGGATTATCTTTTAGAGTTCTTTTGGCTTTCAGTTTTGGCCTGATAATGCCTTACTATCTTGTCAGCAACTTGTGGGTTTTAAGATGTTTTAAAAGTACCATTTCTATGAAACAAAATAAAATTTCAGTGGCTGAGAGATTTCAAATGGAGTCGAGAGGTCACTCTGGTGGGCATTCTTATGCACTGTATAGATAACCCTTTTTAGGATTAATGTATTGGAATAGCTAGAAGTAAATACCTGAAACTATTAAACTCCAGCCTGGTCGCCTTGAATGTTGAAGACGATCATATAACAATGTAGCTCACAAGGGGCGACTGTGATTGTGAAAACTTTGTGTATTGCACTCCCTTTATCTAGTGTATGGATGGATGAGTAGAAAAATGGGGACAAAACTAAATGAAAAATAGGATGGGATGGAGGGGACGATTTGGGTGTTCTTTTTTATTTTTATTTTTTATTCTTATTCTTTCTGGTGTAAGAAAAATGTTCAAAAATAGACTGGGGTGATGAATGCATAACTATATGATGGTACTGTGAATAGCTGACTGCACACCATTGATGACTGTATGTGACTATATCTCAATAAAACTGAATTTAATTAAAAAAATATGCCAGATATCCCCCGACCAAAACAAATAAACAAAAAAAAAAACAAAAAACAAAGATTAAAAATGACTACTGAAGTAGTAAAAAAAAAAAATTACCATTTCTAGCATTTTTAGTTGCTTTCAGCTTGACAGTTAGTCTGAATAACTCGTTACCTGAAACTGGAAGTCAGGACCTCTATGCATATTGGTTATTATTCTAGACATGTTAAAAGAGTGGTTCTTGGATTACAGAAGTGAGTTGTTTAGTCATGGCTTGTGCCAAAGGTCTTCTCCGCTCTGTGCCTCCTCTGTAAAATGGGGATTATAATCGTAACACCTAGCTCATAGGTTGTTGTAAGGATTAAACACGTTAGTTTTTGTCAAGCACTTGGAACCGTGTCCAACACATAAGAAGCTCTATGTACCGGAAAGTGTTTCCTAAATAAAAGAACTTTATGATCTCTGGCATGGTTGTGACACATGCTAGAGCCTGAAATCAAACTATTCCTCTGTCTTGGGTTGTTAAATCCTACTCTTAATCCGCTCCTGCTGGTAACTGTTCCTCCAGGACGGAGGCTAGTTGGCCACCGCGGGGAGGAGGAGGTTCCTATCTCGGGAACAGAGATGCATTAATTGTGAGGAAAACGCAGTCCCAGCTCCCGTGCTTCTCTGCAGCGCTGGTCCTCACCTAGCAACTTGCAACAGCAGCGGCTTATCGTCTTGTAAACAGAGGCACCCTGTATTTGGGGAGCAGGTAATGAGCAAGGCCTAGCAAAGGGGGAAATCTTCGAAGGGAATGCTCAAATAAGATGCAACAGGCACAGATCACTGAGGCCATCTCCTCACTTTTACAGAAAGGGAAGCTAAAACCCAGCAGGGCCCAGCCCGTTTGCAGAGTAGCAGCCAGAAGCCAGCTCTGCTGATGGAGTTCACCGGGCTTCACCACTCCGTGCTGTCTCCTTAGGGTGAGTTTTAGACAGGATGGCAAGGCTTTGGGATATTTTTGGTTTGGTTTTGATAAACCAAACACCGTGATCTGCCCCTCTGCGTATACTTTTCCTAGCCTGTGACCACCACTGTAAAAAATTGTCGTCATCTCGAATACTAATAGATTGGCAATTTGCATATCCATCCATGCAGCCATTGGCTTGGCTAAAAGTGGGGCCGCTTGGGTTCACATAAAAATAAAGAGATGATATAAAGTGCTTTGAAAGACTAATGTGTTCAAAGGTGAGACAGTGTAATCCAGATGCTCTTCTCACACTGAGTCATTGAACACAGAATGCCTGGTCGTGACCCGACAACTTGGAGCAATGTTGGAATCTCTCCACCCACAGCCTCAGTGAAGGCCTGGTTCAGGAATCTAGAAGCCTGCCCGGATCTCCTCTCCTCCGCTCTCCTTACGTACAGTCCTTTTGTCTCTCCAGCATCTGAAAACCCTTCCTATTTGGGGGTGAGCTTTTGTGGGGGAGGCAGCCCCCCACTAGAGAAGTGTCTCTCTCCACCCTGGCAGTTAGGGCCTGGGCCTGAGTCCCACCCTTAGCAGTTGGTGGATGGTCCAGCCAGCTGATTAAAAAATAATAATAACAGTTTTATTGAGACATAATTCACATGCCATAAAATTCCCCCATTACAAACATGCAGTCTCACATATTTTTAGAACATTCACAGACATGTGCAACCATCATCATAATCAATTTTAGGACACTTTCATCACCTGAAAAAGAAACCCCATACCCATTCACAGTCACTCCCTGTTTTCCCAACCCCCAGTCCCAGGTGAACTCGAATCTGCTTTCTGTTTCTGTAACTTTCCCTTTTCTGGATATTTCATATAAAGGGGTCTTTTGTGTCTGGCTTCTTTGATTCAGCATCATGTTTTCAAGGTTCATCCACATCAGAGCAGTTATCAGTGCTTCGTTCCTTCTTAGGGCCAAATAACATTCATCATTCCATGGACTCCGGGGTCAGTTCCACTCTTGGCTATTATGAATAATGCTGCTAGGAACATGTGTATGCACATTTTGTGTTTTTTTTCTTGGGGTGGTGGTGACGTATGTTTTTAGTTCTCTTGGGTGCATATCTAAGGGTGGAATCTGTGGGTTGCAGCCACAGCATTTTACATTCCCGCCAGCAATGCCTGCGGGTTCCAATTTCTCCACGTGCCTGTTAACCCTTGTTCTTGTCTGTCTTTTTTATTTTAGCCATCCCAGTGAGGGTGAAGTGGTATCGCACTGTGCAGTGCAGGCGCCCTGGAGAAGCGACTCTGAGCAGAAGCACGGACGATGCTGGAGTATGGGAGGCACTGGGCGCCCAGCGAGAACGGGGCCATTCGTGTCCTTTCTTTGGTTCCTGCTCATTGTCAGAGCTCACTTCTCCAGGCTCTTTGTTGATTCTGTGAGTTACCTGACAAGTCTCCAAATAAAGTCCCTTTCCACTTGAGCTAACCAGTGCCGATTTCTAATGTGGCAAACCAGATATCCAGGTTGGTGCCATGTCCAAGCAGCCCCTTGGTCTTATTTATGCTTCTCGAACGCCTCTTCTCCTGCTGCTCTCCTTCACTTCTCCCCCAAGCTATCGTACTCGTCTCACTGTTTTCCCTTCCCCAGCCAACCCCTCCTGTCCTTCATGGCATCCTATGCCTCTATCAAGCAAATTTCCTCCCATCTCTTCATCTTCCTGTGTGCATCGAGTTTAAGCTCCTGGGTGGAGCACCCAAGGACATCTGTGGTGTGGCCGCTGCCTTCTCCGGACTGCTTTCCTCCCACCGTCCCCCAGGCATCCTTTGGATTGGCTCAGATGTCCTCAAATGTCTCCCGCTTTCTCCCGCCCTCAGACATACTGGTCCCTCTGCCTGGGATGTCTTTCCTCTTTTATGCCATTTCCGCTCTGCCTTGCCTGACCTCCTCTTCCCTCCCACCCACCTGCCTGTCCAGCCCGCCCCATGCTACCGTAATTACTGTGGACCTGTCTGTGTCCCTCACTGCAGCTGCCTTCTCCAGGACTAGAGCCGTGCCTTGTGCCGCCTCGTGTCTCAGGGCTTCCAACCTGCCTGACAATGAGGTCACTATTGGATAGAGCAGCTGTAGGCCACAGGCCACTGCCATTGTGTCACCTCCTAGAAGACTGTAAAAAGTGGACGTGGCCAACAGGACATCGAGAAAGGGGTAAGTGGCCAATATTTGACACTTGACTGTATACCAGGCTGCCCTCTGATTGTGTGGGAAGGGACAACAAGATCACAGTGAAAATGAAGTGGTTGATTACATTTTAAAAAATATATACAAATCCCTGGAAAACTTAGAAAGATGAAAAGATGCTGACTCAAGGGCTTAAGATTTCTGGGGTTGGAGCCCCCTGAGCTCTTTACTGTTGGCTAGTGTCATGTGAAAGAACATACCAGCTTCGGGGCCAGCCACATCTGACCCATTTATGGTCTTCCCAGGGATCTCTGGATGACTGTTGTTTTGGTTTGCTAAAGCTGCCGAAATGCAATACACCAGAAATGGGTTGGCTTTTACAATGGGGACTTGTTACAAATTTACAGTTCTAAGACCATGAAAATGTCTCAATTAAGGCATCAACAGGATTATGGTACCTTCTCTGAAGAAAGGTGATGGCATCCAGGGTTCCTCTCTCGGGAATGTGGCACGTGGCTGGCGTCTGCTGGTCCTTCACTCTCAGGTTTCATTGCCTTCAGCTCCTGGTTCCAGTGGCCTCCTCTCTGAGCTTTTGTGGGTCATCTGTTAGCATCTGGGGGGCTTTTGTCCCAGTAATCCCTCTCTCAGCTTTTTCTGCCCTTTATCCTCTCATATAGGACTCCAGTTAAAGGACTAAGACCCACCTTGAATGGGGTGGGTCCATGTCAATTGAAACAACCTAAATGAAAGTTCTCACCCACAACAGATCTGCACCTACAGGAGTGGATTAAAAGGACATGTCTTTTCTGGGGTACCTAACAGCTTCAAACCAGCACAGCTGTCTGGAAACTTGGCCTATTTCCCTATTAAATATTCCTATTCTGACTTGTGGGGGAAGAATTATATGATGGTAGCATGGAAGGAAGGCTGGAGATGATCTTAGACCCCTGCAGCCCTCCTTACGGTCTGATGGCACACACCTTCAGCTCACGGGATGCATCCTTCTGGCTCTCCTGCAGCCCCTGGTCTTGGTGCACACTTTCTCCCTCTCTGCAAGGCTGGCTCCTCATGCTTCAACTGAAACATTTTATCGTTGGCGAGACCCTCCCTGACCCCCAATCTAGAACACGTTCCCGTCTTGCTGTTCTCTCTGAGATTCCTAGCTTTTCCTGTATGGCTTTGAGCTCAACGTGCACAGAGATAAATGTGTGGTTAACAGGAGCCCCCAAAAGAAAAGGGCCACACCTGTCTTCTTCCCTGCCACCTGCACAGGCCTAATAGTGCCTCATGCGTAGTTAACTATTTGTTCAATCCCTGAATGGGTAAAGGAACGCTGTTGTTGTGGATTGACTTGTATTTCCCAAAAGATAAGTTCAAGTCCTAAGCCCTGGCCAGGTGAATATGAATCTGTAAACAGCATCTTTGCAGGGTTACTAGTTAAGATGAGACCAAAATGCATTTGGCTGGGCTTGAATCCCATCTGACTGGTGTCCTTATAATCAGAGGAAGTTTGGATGCAGTCTGTAAGACAGAGAGAGACAGGGAAGGGTGGCCATGTGGTGGGGGCAGAGGTGGAATTATGCCACCACAATCCCAGGACCACCAGGGGTTGCCGGCCACCCCCAGAAGCCAGAGGAGAGGCGTGGAATGGCGTCTCCCCTGTGGGAGGCAGCATGGCCCTATTCCAGACTTCAGCCTCCAGACCCAAAAGACAATAAACTTCTGCGATGTGGGCCATCGAGTCTGTGGTTCAAAACCGAGAAGGCCCCTCTCTCCAACTGTACATGGAGAAATAAGCTCACAGAGGAGAAGCTGGAGGCGGCCATCCCCTTGGGTGCTCGGGTGCTCTCGGTTCAGTCTGCCCCACTCTGCCTCTCCTCCTCCACTGGGGTGCCTGCCTGGTTCTGGGGGCGGTGCACCGGACCAGTTCTCCTGGCTTCAGAGCCTTGGTCCAGTGGAGCCCCCCGCTGCTTTGAGCGGCGGTGGGCTGGGGGGTGGGGTGGGGGCTCACACTTTATGGCACACACTTCTGCAGTGTTTTAATCATTCACAAGGAGTAGGGACTAGTTGTATTTAAACTTCCCCAACACCCCCCCCACCCCAGCCAAAGGGGGAAAAACCCCCACTGGCTTCAAAGGATAAGGTATACAAAAAAGAAACACCATGTCTGCATTGCTGTGTTTTGTGACTTCCACTAAACAAAGCAAGAGTCCCCACGGGGCAAGGGCAGAAAGCTCACTGGCTTTTGGTACTGAACTGTCCCACCACACTGCTGCTGGCCGCGACACTAGTGTTCTCAAACCATCAGGACAGGCAGCGATGCCAGCGATAGACAATGACTAGAAGAGCTTCCTGGGCCTGACACCTCTCCGATGGGCACTGATAAATACCCACGGATTCCGACTCAAGGCGAGAGGCCAGATTTAGGCACTGGTGTAGCTCAGGAAAGCACAAGCTAAGTTAGCACAAGCTAAGGGCTGTCAACTGTCCTATGGAGCCATTCCCAGCACTCAGTATTGCACTGCCATTGAAGAGTGTTGCATCACTGTTTTGTTTTGTGTTTTTTTTGGTGTGATTTTGTTTTTTTAATATTCCTTCAAGCTAAGCTTGCAGAGGGTGATTAAATGACATCTGAGTAGGGTGGCAGCTTGCTGTTGATTCCCAGTGCCCTGCATCTATTTATTACGGTCAATTTTGAAAGGGCTGCCTGGAAGGAAATGGCTGACCAAATCACTTCCGAACACACTCCAGCTGAAAACACCAGTGGTCGAAGGCAGCTATAATTGGAGGACACAGACCGTTATAAAAGCCCCCTTTGCTCTGCATTACCTTGGAACACAGCAGGGGCGGGAGTGTGCGCAGGTCAGACAGGAAGTGAGATGACCCAGGAGCTGTGGGCACCAACCAGCTTCTGGAGAGTTGGCTCAAGAGCTGAGAGGCAGAGGGGGTATTGTGGAAACAGTTAAGGGTGCAAGCAAGTCAGAAGGGCGGCATGGATACCACTTTTTAGAAACGTTTTATTTTGAAATAATTTTAGAAGAACTATTAGAAGAGTTGCAAAGACAGTACAGGATGTTCCCTGCTCCCCTCACCCAGTTTCCCCTACATCTCACATAAGTGTGGCACCCTTATCAAAACTAAGAAATTAACATTGGGTGACTATGAACCAGGCTACAGGCTTTATTCGGATTTAACCTTTTTTGTTTTTGCTTTTCTTTCACTAATGTCCTTTTCCTGTTCCAGGATCCAATCCAGGATCGCATTCACTTGTCACGTGTCCTTTGTCTCCTCCAATCTCTGAGAGTTGCTCGGCCTTTCCTTGTTTGTCATCACCTTGACATCTTTGAAGAGTACTAGTCAGGTACTTTGTGCAGACTCACTCTATTTGTAAAAATCCGTTGGGATGAGTGACCATGCCCATGAGGTTCCAGGTGGGGCAGTCCCAGCCTGCCACCTGGTTTTGTACGGCCACACGCCAGGACAGTTGTTGTTGTTGTTTTTCCATTTTTAAAAGGTGGGAAAATATTCAAAAGAAGAGTACCATTTCACAAGATGTGAAAATGATCATGGAATCCAAATTTCAGTGTCCACAAAGAAAGTTCGATTGGAACACAGCTACACTCGTTCTTTAACGGATGTCTAGGGCTGCTTCTGAGCAACGATGGCAGAGCTGAATAGTGGCGAAGGGGCTGCATGGCCTGCAAAATCTAAAATATTTACTGTCTGGCTCTTCATGGAAAAGCTGTGCTGACCGTTGAGGCAGAGGGTGAGACCCTGTGAGACCCTGGTGTTCACTTTTTTGCAAAAGCTAAGTAACTATTAGAAGAGCATTGAACAGCTCTGAAATATATGTGTGAATGTGATTAAAAGGGAAAATGTTAGATCGTGTATATGGTAATAGAATAAAATTAAAAAAAAATCCATGGAACTACACTACATAGTGTTCTGTAAATGCACAGCTTCTCTAATAATATTAAGAAGAAAAAAAAAGAGCATTGAACTTCAAGTTCATTCATTCAATCATTCAACAAATATTTATTGAGGGCCCATCGTCAAAACTAGGATAGACCCGTTTGAGCAAATGTTAACTATGCTAAAGCACTGGGAGTGGAGCAGTCAGTTTTCTCAAATGTCTTCCCAGTTTCCAGGCATAGTTTCTGCCTGTAATAATACTAGCTGCTATCCTGTCCTGAGTGCTACCCAATGCCAGGAATGCTTTATTTACACTATCTCTTTTAATCCTCACAACCACCCAAGAAAAGTTCCAGGAGGAAACTGAATTGTAAGAGATTAGCCACATCCAACGTCACACAGGCAGCTGTTAAATAGCAGACACCCAGGTATGTCTGCTTCCAGAGCAGGTGCTCTGAAAACAAGACCCTCACCCTCACCGTGCCCAGGAGGGCCTGGGGGTCTGGGAAAGGGTGGGGTGGGCTCTTGCTGGTCCCTGGAAGATCACTCTAGAAGCAACAACCTGGCTGTATTAGGTCAGCCAGCCAGAGGCCCTTCTGAAATAGTATTCTTTTTTCAAAGGAACCTCACAATGTGCTTTTTAGGTGTTTGATATTCTGTCCCCAAGTCTTGATGTCCAAGCCCACTATTATGTCTCCTGTCTATTCTCCTCTCCTGCCCCCGCTCATCCCTCCAGCTTTCTGTTGTTGCTGCTTTGTCATCCTGCAGCTGGAGAGCCTGGGTTCTCTGCTCACTGACAGGCCTTGCAGGAAGGCCACTCCCTGCCTTCTTTACAGGTCTGGGGCATGATGTCCTGCCTCTCCCTTCCCTGTGTCACCTGCAGGCGGGGCAGCCCAGGATGGCAGGGGAAGGGGCCCTCCTGGGGCAGAAGGGTGCACGTTCACTGCTCTTCACATTTGTCAGACAAGTTGAGAGACATTAAAACGGAAAGACCTGAAGAAAGGGGTCCCCAAGGTGAGAAGGGGCCCCCGGCTGGGCTGGAAGTGGTGCGGGAACATGGATGATCCCATCCTGCTAGCCATTGCTATTTTGGACTTCTTGGATGGATGTCTATAATCGGAACCCCCCCCACCCCCCCCACCCCACCCCCAACTCTGCTTGCAGACAGAAGCAGAAACTGGCTCAGCACAAGAGAGAGCTTCTTGACCTTGGCTTGATCATCTCCGAGCTCACTGACCCAGCCATGGTGGGTCCAAGGGTTCCTCATCAGTTCTGTGTTCAAGGCAATTACTCCAAATGTGCAATAGATAAGAACAAAATCAGAGTGTGCCAGACTTATGCGAGATACCCATGGTTGGTGTCCAGACTGCCTCCAATTCTGAGCTATTTCTAGAGAGAACAAGTCATTTGAGAGTTTCCTGTTCCCTAAAATGTCCCCAGGAACTTTTTATCTGGCTTAGTAATATGTCTCCTAAGCCCTTAGCAGCAAAATTGATTCATAAAGCTAGTTTTCCTTTTCTTTCTGTGTTTTTAGAAAAGAACAAACTGGAAACTAGGTTAGGAAGCCCTGGTGACATGATCCGACGTGCCTGAGGACCCCGGTCAGTGCCTTCAGTCCTGAGATCACACTGACATGGATGGAATTGGGGGAGAAAGTTCTGTCCTGTGTTCCAGGGTGTTCCAAAGACACTCACCAGGCCAAATTCCCAGGTGGACACCATGCAGCGGAGGAGGTGGCTGCTGCTTCTCTTACACCTCTGTTCTTCGGAAGAAAGTGGCTTCAGGTGGATCAAACGTTATCTCAGACGCTGGCTTCTCTGGGGAAGAACTTGGTTTGGGGGTGGGGATGGGGCTTGGGATGAGCACATTTGCCTGCATGAGGCCTTGTACCTGAGGGCAAAACTCTGAAATTCAGGCCATAACTTTCATCTGCTCATACTAAGACAGGACTCTATTTTCAAGGCCAAACTACTGCTGTGAACTTGGTTAGCGATGTCCCCTAAAGGTCCCCGGAGCTGATGAACGGGCCTCTGTTTTTGCCCACCACATGTTTTGGAGCCCAGTGGAGCGTGAGGCAGCAAATCACCCACGTTGGTTTGTGCTGTGGTGTGGGAGGGGACACGTGCTTCAGTCGGGCGTGGCATGGTTTCTGTTGCAGGTGCAGATGCCTGGGGCCCATGGGTGCTTTGTGGAGCCTCTTTTGCAGTTGCTGCCGGATTTAGCATGGCCAGTGATGCCTGCATAACACCCACACACAACTGCCTGGGGGGTATGCTGATGAGAACACCCAGCACCTCCGGCCCAGCCTGACAACAGGGTAACTCACGTTGGGCCACACTGGGCCAAGGGTGCAGGGAGCACCCCCGGGGGGGGAAGGGAATGGGGCCACACGCTGACTGAGCCCCCGCCATCCTGCGGCGTCCTGTTCACCCCTCCCCCAGGCAGCACCGCCCGAGACTCGGGGCGGGATGAGAGGCCTGCGGATCCAGCAGCCATTTTCATCCAGCTGCCCGTGCTTTTCTTGCCTCCACCCACTTTTCTATTTCAGAAACAGTGGAATGTCCAACTTTGTGGATTCCATGGTTTAACAGAAATTTGCTTTTAATGTCTAAAAGTTCTAAAGATTAGAGTTGGGGAGGGGGAGGAAAACACAAGAAAAGCAGTGCCTCTTGGAAAAAAAAAAGCAACAAAAACACAAAGTCCTTTGTGCTTCAGACATTCCTTACACTCCGCTGACCATATGATCTTGTCCGGAATCTTCTGAAATGGTTAAGCCAAGAATTTCGGTCGTGAATATTTCTGCAGTGATTTCGTTGGGAAGTTCTTCTTCAAGGCAAATTTGTGAACCTAGCCAAACAAGAAAAGAAAAACAAATGCCTTCACAGTGGTTAGGTTTCCAACTCACAAGGATTTCCTAAAGGATACAAAGAAATAATACTAAATAAAATGAAAGGTGCTTTGTGCTAAGATTTGGCTTTAATTCCTTGAAAACCCTTGAGTGGAAATTGGTTAAAAATCCCTTCTTTATGGCATTAAGCACTGTTAACCAAATCTCTGTTAACCTCATTGGAAAGCTTTGACTACCTTGTATCATTGATTTTACTCTTTCTGGATACCAGGGAACATAAAATACATGGCAATTGGGAAAGCTACATTCTGAGATCTGAAGTACACCAAGGAATGGGGTAGGGGGAGCCTACAGGTTGAAAATGAACCATTGGATACTAGAGTCTAGAATGATCAGAGTTTAAGAACTCGATTTAATTTGACATTGGAAAAGGGCAGCAGCAGGAGAGGGAGAAGGAAGTGTGGTGAGGGATCTCCACTTCCCACACCAGGCTCAGCGATGGGGGTGCTCTGAACACCCCCCAGTCCACTGGGCAGCCTCCTCTGGCTTGTCCATAGAGAGATTTCAGGCCAAGGAGGCCAGATGAGCTACTTGGATTAGCTTCTCCTGACCTTAAACTCACAACCCCAACTTCAGGTCCATTTTTCTCCCTCCAGTGGATTAAAGAAGGTGGGGAAATGCTCCGGCTAGAGCAGGAAGGGAGAGGAGGAGGATCTTTGAATGCATCAAAGTTGATGTTGACCTTGTGCAGCCTCCCCAGCTGTTGCCCTCTCCTCGTTCAGATCTCTCCCGACACCCCTCTTCTTCTGAAAAGTCTTCCAAACTGTATCCTTACTAGGGACCCCTATCACCCACCTAACCCAGAAAGATGAAGAACAGGTCAGGGGATAAAAGGGACAAACAAGTCTGGGAGATGCAAAGGATGAATAGCGCATGGGAACGCAGGCTTTCATCTCAGACACTCACTTGGTCTTTTCATAACTTATTCATACTGGATTCCCAACAGACTCACTTGTTGTGTGCACAGTATTAAGGGGAGCGGCTTGCACCAGTCAAGAGAAATAAATACACTTAAGTGTACAACAAATGAGTGAGCCGTTGCTACATGCCCAGACAAAGCCAACCACAGTACCTTTGAAAGAGGAGGTTGCAGGCTCAGATTTCCACCCTTCCGGATTCATGCCAAACAGTGTGGCAAAGCAATCGGACATCTCCTCTTCGGTCATGTGCTCGCCTGGGTAGCATGAAGTTAAAAAAAAAAAAAAGCTGCTGAACTCTTGGGGCTAAGTACATGGTAAGAGCTTAGTATTATTTCCAAGGTCTTCAAGAGAATTATTTCACTATTGCCTTTTCTTTAGACACAAAAACAATCTAGAGTCCCATGTTACTGTCACAAAACCCTCCTCATAATGTGTTAAGAGTGGTTCTCCAACCAGAGAAAATATGTCAGGGCTTGTAGAGAGAAATAAGGCAGACTTGCTGATAAAGATTGGGCTAAGCATTTTTTCAAATTCCTTCGCATCAGAAACACCATCCAGCTTGACTATGATGAAAAATGTCATCCAGAGAGAAATCTACTGACTTCCTTATGTAAAGTAAGGGAAATATTAGGTAAACATAAAAACAAATAAACATTTACTTGGCTGGTTTTATTTCACAAACACATCCCAATTTTACAATAGCCCTGAGAGGTCAATGGGCTGGCATTTTTATTCCCATTTACAAGTGAGGACACTGAGGCTTGCAGAGTTTCAGGAAGTTAGAACATAAACCACATTCTTCTGATTTGCAGATCAGTGTCCATGCTTGCTGAAACTCAGTCAAATAACCCTTCTTTCTTAACAGACAGAGATCCTGGGACACCTGTCTTTCCAAACTCTGTCCCCTCCAGAGGTAATCGCCCATAGATGTTAGGACGTATCAGTATTTATGTACTTACCTTTAGTTTGAAGCAGTTTCAGGAAGTCTTCTCTTTGGATAACCTTTTTTCCTTCTGAATTGGTAAAACCAAGAATGTCAAAGCTGTGCTGGATGCCACTGATGGTGTTGCCAAAAGGTGGCCTGTGGTTGATGTACATTTTGAGGAAATCTGGTAAGTTGATTTTGTCAACTATCTTTCCAGTCTCCACATACTCACCAAACTTGACTTCATTAAACATATCTTCAATCTAGGGAAGAAAAAATAAAAGGAGTTGCGGCACTGGCTCGCTGGAGCAGCAGGTGAGCCAGAATTGCAGAGGAGTAGTTCTGGAAAGCAGCCGTCCGGACCCCTCCTCTGCTTTACCCCCGCCCCAGCTAAGAGGCGCTTCCACGGGTCTGGGGAGCCCTACCCCCTGTCCTTAGACTTCTACCGCTGCAACCGCTGGGAGATGGGCCTGGTCATCCGCAGCCCTGCGCCCGCCGCCGCTCGGAGGAGTTGAAGGTAATCAGGCGCTGCTGGAGCCCCGCGGAGGAGCCGCCGCCGCCGCCTGCACCGGGACCTGAGCCCGTGGCACCAGAGGTGAGTGGGCGCTCACCGCCCCAGCGCCCCCGAGGCTTTCGGGCGGTCACCACCGCCACCAGGCCCGCACCGCCTGCGCCGCTGGAGCCCCGCGGAGGAGCCG
>PVKY010001839.1:0-29092 GCA_004027775.1 Bradypus variegatus | reverse complement strand
TTTTTTTTTTTTAGGTTTTGAACATTCACTTCTGAAAAGGTAAATGAAACAGTATTATTCCTTTCCTAGTCTTAGAATGAAGGACAAATATCTCCCTCACTTGGCCTCTAGGCCTCTCCTGCCCTGGTAGCTAGCTCCTCTCCCATCTCCTGCCATTCTTAACCTTGCTCTTGAGGCTCCTGCTACACAACACTCTTTTCTGACTCTGGGTTTTCCATTTGTTGTTGTTCTGTCCCAAATACTCTTTGCTGGGCTGGCTGGCTTCTTAACTATCAGGTCCGAGCTTAAATGAAACCATATTAGGGAGACTTGTCTGACCTTTCTGTCCTAAGTAGGTCCATTCTGTTCTTTCTCATCTCAGATTCCTATTTTCTTCATAGAATTTACAGGTAGGTATCATTATTTCCTCCCTCCTGCCCTTGCTTCCTTACTTTCTTTCCTCCATTTTCCCTTCCTTTACTTTCCCTCCCTTCCTTCCTTTTTTTTGCCAGTTTCCCTGACTAGTCTGTAAGCTCTTTGAACTCAGAGATCATCTGTTTTATTCTCCAATGCACCCCTAGAGTCCTACACAGTACCTGTCGGTAGCTTGGCAAGTACTTCTCAAAGGATGAATGTGACTCACCTGGCGCTTACAGCGCACACAGAAGGTCTGGTGACACTGGGGACATGTTGCCTCCAGCTCCTCACGCTCATATATGAAGCCAAAGGAGCACTGTGGGGGCGAGAGCATAAAGATATCTGAAGCCTGACCTGGCACCATCCCGACCCTCCACAGTCAGCTCTCTGGGAAGGCCACCTTACCTGGACACACCACAAGAACTTAGGGTCCCGCATCAGCACACCCTCAGTCAGCTTCTTATGGAACAGTGCATAGGCATCTGGCTCTAGGCTCTTGCGAAGCTGGGGACAGGGGTAGTTAGGGGACAGGAGGTAGGATTCTCGTCCAAAGCCCCAGGTACCTGCATGCTAGGAGCTGTTTTACCTGGATGTCAAGGGTAGAAAAGTAGTTGAGCAACTGTGTGTCATCAGTGAGGTCAGGGCGGCCACAAGCAGGGCACACCATGTCTCTGGTGTGCTTTTCCTTCAAGGTGATGGTGAAGTGCTGGCGGAAGCAGTCGGGACAGATGGTGCACTCACAGGTAGTCAAGGTCTGCATCTGGAGGGTGGGGGTGGGAAGACACAAGGGGGTCAGAAGCCACAGCTGCTAGGCTAGAGAAAGGTTAGATCCTGAGACACCAGGATCTAACTAACAACTGGGCAGGGAGAGCAACCTCAAATGCAACAAGTGCTAGACAGGCAACCTCAATGTGTAAAGACAGGAGGAAAACAGACAATGATGGGACCTAAGGTAAATGAAAGAGTGCCTATCCCATCTCTAAAGGCATTCACATACAACTAAAACAGACAAATAACATTCTTGAAATGACAAAACTATAGAGATGGAGAACAGATTAATGGTTTCCAGAGGATGGGGATGGGACTGGGAGGGAGGAAGATATGACTATAAAGGGGTAGTACAAGGGAGTTCCTTTGTGTTGATGGAACAGTTCTGATATTGATAGCAGTAGTAGTTACATGAATCTACATACACAGGATAAAATTGCACAGAATACTAAACATGTGCATGCACAAATATACACAAGAAATAGTAAAAACTGAACAAGATCTGTAGTCTAGCTAACAGTGTACCAATGTCAATCAAATTCTTGGTCTTGATATTGTACTATAATTATATAAAATGTCACCATTAAGGGAAAGTGGGGGGAGGGTACACAGGACTCTGCTACTTTTGCAACTTCCTGTGATTCTATAATAATTTCAAAATAAAAAGTAAAAAACAAAGCAAAATAGGCAGAACGAACCTAACTAAATAGGCCTGCATTTGGCCACAGAACTGCAGCTTCATAATCCGTAACCCTGAGTGATAAGTGGGGGCACAGGAGAAAAGAGGGGTTTGTTCCTACCAACTGTATATTTGATGATATTAAAGAATTACTGTCAATTTTTTGGTCTGACAATGGCATTGTAGCTATGTTTCCAAAAACGTAGTTTTATCTTTTAGGGATACAAACCAAAATATTTACAGATAAATTATCTGATGCCTTGGATTTCCTTTCAAATAAGTTTATATAGTGTGTTTCTATAGCTGAAATAAAGATTGGTTATGCATCAATAATTGTTGAAGCCTGGGGATAATACACATGGGGCGGGGGGAGTGAGAGAATTTGTTACCCAATTTTTTCTACTATTGTATGTCTGAAAGTTTGCATAAGAGAATGTTACAAAAAAAAAAAAAAAAAAGAGGGGACAGCCTATTCTTGCTCCCCCCTTCCCAGAAGGCTTTGGAGAACATGGGCAGCTACAGAGCAGAAGACATGTCAGAGGCAGAGGGTCGAAGGAGACTAGAGGACATCTAGGACCAGGTATATGGGGAGGGGCTTACTCGGTTGCGGGGCAGGGCCCAGCCACACACAGCACACTCCTGGGTCAGCAAGCGGCGCAGGAAGGCCCGGTCATGGCTGTGCCTCACAGCTTCCAAAACATCCTCCAGCTCATAGTTCCTTGGTGTCTCCTGCAGCAGCGAGAGTGCCAGCTCTGCTCGGCCCCAGCTGGGGAGCGCATAGACTGCCAAAAGCCGTCTGATCAAGCTCTGCAATGTGACAGCAGGTGGAGAAGGGGAGAAGTGGCCATCAGACCCCAGTGATCCTCCCCATCAGCCCTCCTCTCCCCCATCTCTAGGTCTCTAAGTGAGCTCTTGGGCTCCTCTCCTCCTCCCAGCACCTGCTTGTCTGGCCCATCCCAGGAGGGGGTGGGCTCAGGGCTACCATCCCAGAGGCGTTGGTGGAAGGGCTCTAGACGCTGGCACTGCAGCTCAGTCAGGGCCCGTGCCACATCACCCCCATGCTGGAACAATGCCTGCAAAGACCCCTCCTCAGGCCCAAAGCCCAAGGACTGGAGCTCCTGCACCTGTAAGTTGACAGAGAGAAGGAGTGAAGATGGGAAAGTAAGCAGACAGTGTTTAAAGACTCCAACATTCTTGACCCTCAACCCCTGTCCCACCTCCAGCACAGCTGGTACCTTCTTCCGCCGAGTCCTCACACATTCTTCCACAGCTTCGTCAAGATTGCCGTGACGATCCAGCCAGGCTTTCCGGGCCTCCTGACAAGAAAAGGCACCCAGCCCTGGGGCCTGCTGTCTAGCCAGGTCAGCCACCATCTCTAGCACATAGGGCAGCTCCGAGTGCAACCACTGCAGGGGCACCTCAGTGCCTGAGTACTGCAAAGCCGAGAAGACCTCCTCGGGAGAGGCACCTGCAGCTTCTCCTTCCTAAAGCACAGCCCCATCCACACAGAGGGCCCATCAGGAAGGGCACCTTCCACCCACCCGCAGCCTGAACCGAGATGCCAACAGCAGCTGAGCTCAGATGTAACTGACATGTGGGAAGTGTACAGCAAGAGGCAACTACTTTTAACAATGACATGTTTTATGAGAACTCTTATTAATCAATAGCAGTATCTCTTGCCCCCCAACAGATCAGCCCCACCTTATCCCAGGCCTAAACCTCACCCGGATCTTGATCACTAGCAGGAGACCTTTCTCTCGCATCCTGTCTTGGCGTTGCTTCTCAGAGTCCCCGCAGGAACTGGGCAAAGGGGCACTGAGGCATTGTGGGGGCCCAGGTTCAGGAAGTTTCTCTTCCAAAGAGTTGTCATGAGGCTGAGGGCTATGCTGGGCTGGGCTGGGGCTGCTGGTCCGGTTGCACATAGCACATACCCAGCCAGGGCCAGAGTTGCAGAAGGTGCAGTGGATACAATACCAACCTTGCTTCTGAGGGGAAGACAGCCAAGTATCCCTCTGCTGGGGAAGCAGAGAGAATTACTCCATTGACTGGCTTGCTTAGGCTCAATATGGAAATATTGGGGGGTTGGGGTGGGTAGAGATGGGGGAGGTAGAGAACGGCCTGAGGTAACAAGTACAAATAAAGAAGGAGAGAAACAGTTTACCTGAGGAGGTGGCAGGCAAATACCCGCATCCTGGGAATCCACCACCAAGCTGGGGGGCTGGGCCAGCCGAGGTCGCTCACATATGGCACATAGAACAGCCACTGCCTCATTCTCAAAGGTGCAGCTTTGGCAGGCCCACCGGCCCCGTGCAAGCTCAGGTTCTGGGTCCCCAGTTCTTTGGGGACCCTCGTTCCTCAGCCCCAATGCCTTACAGCCTCTGGGCTGATCACAAACCACACAGAGCACTGCCCAAGGCTCATTTAGCACGGCACAGGCAGCACAGTGCCAGGGCAGATGGATACTTGCAGGATCAGGGGAAGGAACAGAGCTGTCTCCCAGGGCCAATGGTGACATCAACTGGGGGGACAATGGGGCTGGAGCAGATAAGCTGTAATGGAAAAGCAGATACCACCTGCCGAGATGCACGATGGTGCAAGGGTCCCTCAATCCTGGACATCCTCCACCCTTTGGCCTTTGCACCTGCTATTCTCTCTCTGTCCGAAACACCCCGACATGCACAGCCCCAGTCAATGCTGAAATGACAACCTAAAGCCCACTTCTTCCTGGTGGATATCCCTAACATAGGGCCTGACCTAAACTAGGTACTTAAAACTGCTGATTGAGCTAACCCTTCAAGCTAGCGTCTGTTTGTACACTAATAACCTATCTTAATGTAACTGCTGCTTGCTTGATGCTCATGTCTACAATCTCCTTGAGGACAGTAACTGGTTGCTTGGCCTCTATTGTATAGCTTTTTAGCACAAAACCTGGTACACAGTAGATACTCAAGTGACCTTAAGTTCTCTCAGTTTCACTCCAACCCAGAAGAGGTAGCTTCTCACCTGCAGTTCAGGGGGGCGGCCTGGGGTTCCATAGGCAGGGTCTGGCGGCAGTGATGGGCACGGGATGGGTGCCCATGGAAGAGGCAGTCACAGGCTAGGCACAAGGTCTGTTTACAGGCTGGGCAGTGCAATGCGCCTGGGACAGAACCACAGAGGAAGCAGGGACCAGGAGTAGAGCCTGGAGAAAAGAATTGATTATTTTTCTGAAAAAGTCCAAGTTACATCTGAATCTGCTACTGAAGGGGAACGAGTCACAAGACTACACCTGGACCCAAAGAAACAATTTTAATCTTTTTCAAAAAGAAGGTAACCAAGAAGACAGAAGAAGGCCCTAAGTTTCCATTATTGTGATCTATTATCCCCATCTTCCTACAGAACCAATAGTACCTGCGGCTGAGAGTGTAGCGAAGAGGCCAGGAACAATTCCTTTCTGTTGGGGGACAAGATCTAGGAACCGTGGCATCTGAGGAGAGAGGAGCAGGGAATGGGCAAGGGTTTGGGAACACAAAGTCTCACCACCCTTGTCCCCTTTGTTCACAGGCTCCAGAGCCCCTTTCCTGCCTTCTTTACATCATCTTCAACCTTGTCTTCCAGCAGCTGCTCCAGTGCCTGTGGTCGTGGATGAGTATTCTGCAAACACGATAAAAGGAATTCCTAGGTAGAGCCCTTGAACAAGGCCTTCCCTCTGAGCTCTGGTCCCTCATCATTTACAGGGAGAACAGACGGGGCACTCCCAGGTTGCCAGGGGAATATACTTGTGGTTCAGCAGCATGAGAGTCCTCAGACTCCCTTTAGAGTTAGGCTAGGTTCCCTAGCCCTGGTGCTTGAGCCCTCAAACTAGAGAATATCTCACCTTCAACAGCAGATTGATTTCTGTTCGAAGCAGCAGCACATCCAGTGTGACAGTAGCAACCTGATGTTCATCTGGCTTCTCTTGTCCCTCGGGAAAGCTCAGTCCGTCTGGCTGCTCTTCTGTGTAGCCATACAATCGCAGCACATCCCGGCCCCCCTGCCACACACCACACATTCACAACCAATCATGGCCCACAGGCCTCCTCTCCCAATAGGGCTAGACCTCATCTCGTTCAGCACAGCCTCAGGCCTTTTCTAGCCAACCCCAGCCCTGGCCCAGTTCCCTTCACCCCGCAAGGCTCATAGGTTTCACCTGCACACAATCCACTGTGCTGCGAAAGACAGGGTTATTAAACTTGACCCCGCGCCAGTACGGGGGTGGCTGAGGGTTGAGGAGGTTGCGGCCGTATTTCTCCAATATGTTCAGAGCCGTGGACAGGGTGCTGAGGTAGTTTCGGGACTGGGAAGAGGCAGAGAGCAGACAGCTGTGAGCCTGGCCCCGCCCCAGGCTCTCGCCTCCGTCCTCCTTCCAAGCGGGACCGTGCCTCACCTCCCCAAGAGCGTTGCATTGGACCAGGCGTGCGGCGTCCAGCTTCAAGTAGCGGACGGCTGGAGGCAAAGAGGAGGCCAGAAGCGGCCGGAGCTTCTCCAGGGAAAACGTCTGCCCGGAATCCTTCCTCAGAGTGCTTGCCAGCTCCTGGCGCGCCGCCAGATAACTGCGCTCCTCTTCCCCCCCCGACATCCTAAGACAGGAGTCAGCCCCAGACCCGCCGCGCGCGGGGACCCGGCGCAGGCCGCGCGTGGGCCGAGAGCCGCACTCCCCGCCCGGATCCCGCCGCGCGGCCTCGCCCGACCTGCGCAGCCGCCCGGGTCACTCAGGCCACGGTCACTCTTCGGCCCCGGGACCCAGGCCAGGGTTAGTCGGGAGCAGCAAGTGCTAGGAAAGAGGGCGAAACTACGACCCGCTTCAGGGGGAAAGCGAAGGGTTTAAGGTTAAGGGGAGCCGGAAGTGAGGGGGCGTGATCAAGAAAGGAGGCGGGTCCCAACCAATGAGAAGAGTAACTGGTTTCTGGTTCCTCCCCCAGCGCGACCCCGTCCCGTTTTCTCCTTTCCTGAGCTCTTCCCCAGCCTTTCTCTGGGCTGGCTCCACCCCTCCCTGGATACCCCCCAGGCGCGTAGTTAGCCCCTTCCTTCAATTCCTTACCTTCTCTCTTCGGACGAGTCTGCTGTGCTCCGGTCCCACCAAGGAAGTCCTGCCTTGCCGGGGACCCGACGGTGGGCAGCCCCAGCCCTGCTTCAGCGAGTCCCGCCCCCTTTCCGATTGGTCCCGAAGGCAAGCCCCTCGACTGCTCTCTCCCTATCCCTCTAGCCCTTCCCCGCCCCAAGCCCTCCCTCGGACTACCCTTCCCATTCGCTCGGATCCTTCTCCGTCCCCTCCCTGCGGTTGATCTTTCTCCAGGCACCCCACCACTGGACAGCCCCTTTCCCGTTTCCCCGCCCCTCCCGCCCTTGGACTACCGCCCCTAGCTTCAAGCCCCGCCCTCTCTCCGAGGTACCGCCCGGGTTCCAGTCTCCGGAGTCCCACTCGCCCTGACCCCTCCCTCGGACAGCTCCTGGGCTTGTGACCCAGCCGGCACCGCCTCTCCTAGCCGCGAGTGGCCGGGAATGGCTGAGGGGCTCCCTCCTGTTTGCAGCTTGCAGGGGGAGGGGGGAGAGGAGGAAAGGGGCGGGGCTGAGGGGGGTGGGCCTGGACCTGGGGAGTGAAAGCGAAAGCCCAGGCGGCGAGCCGGGAGACCTGAGATCAAGAAACTGGAGTAGCATGGCCAAGCCTTGTGGGGTGCGACTGAGCGGAGAGGCCCGCAAACAGGTAACGAGAGATTAGGAAGGTCGAGAAGGGGTCGGGGAGCCCGCCGGGATGGAAGCAAAGCTGGGTGCTCTGGGGGACCAAGGCGGCGCCAGAGAACAACCCCAACCCCTTTCTTTAGTGCTTTCACCTCTGCCAGGGGATTCCCAGATTTCTGTCCTCTGGCCAGTCGCTGCACTGAGCCAGGACCTCCCAGGGAAAACTGACCTGCGGTGGGAAAGGCGTGAGCCACAGTTGGAAGGGCACCCCGTTTTGGGGGAGGGGGGCGGATCTTACTCTTGGCAATTCAGACACTTAACCAACATCCGGGTTCTGCTCTTGGTGCAGGTGGATGTCTTCAGGCAGAATCTCTTCCAGGAGGTAAGCCTCTTTGGACTTAAGCGATTGGACCCAGTATCTTAGACCAATACTTGAGGGTTACTCAGAGTAACCCCCAAACCCTTCACCCAGGATGAGCTATTTTTTTTTTTTTGGTTTGTTTGTATTTTTTTTGGAGCTCCTAATTATAAATCTCTTATCTTTAATCTGTCCCTCTTAAGACTCGCCCCCCCCCCTTCTGCCACCTCTCCTCCTCTCTTTCCGTGTAAAGGGAAAAGCCACGACCCCAATACCGTAGTCCTGACCTCGGTTCTGCCACTACCACTTTGGGCAAGTTCCTTCACTTTTTAGGGCTTCAGTTTCCATATTTGTAAATCTTGGACTCTGATTTTCAAGGGCCTTTCCCCCTCTGCTTCTCACTGATCCCCTTTGTGACTCCCCACCCTTGCCATGTAACCCACAGGCTGAGGAATTCCTCTGCAGATTCTTGCCACAGAAAGTCATATACCTGAATCAGCTCTTGGAAGTGAGTAGTAAGGACACCCCCTGCCCCCTCCATGGCCTCTTTCCCCTCCAACCACTCTCTCTAGTTAATGATTGGGCTCAGCACCCAGAGAACAGTTGTGAATAGTAGACTGGGAGTGTTAGGATGGTGTGAGGCCTGAGCCCATCTGGGGAGACAGATGGAGGGTGGGATGAGTAGAGGGAAGGCTGTGACTCATGGTGCAGGCCTGAGGGGAAGAGGCTGGGTAGCCCTTGACGGTGAGCTCTGTACAGGAAGATTCCTTCAATGTGGCTGACCTGACCTCTCTCCGAGCACCACTGGACATCCCCATCCCAGATCCCCCACCCAAGGATGATGAGGTGAGGCACTCAGGGTGCAGGGGTTAAACTATAAACCTGATGGTAGGTGATGGCCCTGCAACTTTCATGACTTTTCTAAAGCTATTTCCCCCTCTTTTGCCATAGATGGAAACAGATAAGCAGGAGAAGAAAGAAGGTAAAGGAGGAAGGGGTGGCTAGAATGGGAAATGGAATATTGACTACAAAGTGATGAGAAACCTGAATCCCCTCTTGCTTACAGTCCCTAAGTGTGGCTTTCTTCCTGGGAATGAGAAGGTCCTGGCCCTCCTTGCTCTAGTTAAGCCAGAAGTCTGGACTCTCAAAGAGAAGTGCATTCTGGTAAGCCTGGGAACTAGGGGAAGGGAAAAGGAGATGAGCAAGGCCAGGCCCTGGCCTCCTTCAGAGATACAAGTTCTTATTCAGGAACCTAGTCCCAAAATAGGAAACTTCCTTTTGTGCCTTGGGCTTAGATCTTTGGTTTCCTCTTCATTCCACTAGACTTCTGATATGCAGGTACCCCTGAAATCAGGTGTTGTAGCCACTTCTATAACCTCAACCTACTGCCATCCTAGGTACACAGTGGAGGTGGTGTGATATAGTAAGTAGTTTAAAAGCTTGAGTCCTTGAGGTAGTCTCCTGGGTTGAAATCCTGATTGTATCACTTACCTAGCTAGTTACTTTGATTAAGTCACTTAGACTGTCTGTGACTCATTTCCTCATTTGTTAAATGGGTACAATAAGAATACAAAACATTACTGTGAAGATTAAATGAGCTAAATCATGTGCCTGGCACATAAGTGCTGAATTAAATGTAGCTATTATTAGGAAGCAGCAGTAATAAGCACCCAGTAAGTTTGTTGAATGATTCCTACATGATACCTCTTAACATAGGTGATCACGTGGATCCAGCACCTGATTCCTAAGATTGAGGATGGAAATGATTTTGGGGTGGCAATCCAGGTAAGAAAAGGGCAAGTGAGGACACTGAGAGGGCGAAGAGATTGGGAATTGAGGGATAGGATCTAGACAAGAACTAGGAGGAGGAGGGAAATGGTGGGTGAAGGAGGGTGGAGATGAGGTGCTTTCTTTGCCTCCCATCTCTTGTCACTGTAGGAGAAAGTGCTGGAGAGGGTAAATGCAGTCAAGACCAAAGTAGAAGCCTTCCAGACAGCCATCTCCAAGTAAGAGCAGCTGGAGGGCTACCTCTGAGGGCTGCAGGGAAATTTCTTTGGGAACCCCAAGGCAGGGTTGTTCCATTAGGACAATGGGGGCTTTGGGGATGGCTTGAGGAGGGAGGACATCTCCCTGAATGCCCATTTCTGTGGTGACTTCCCTTGCTTCCGGCAGGTACTTCTCAGAACGTGGGGATGCTGTGGCTAAGGCCTCCAAGGAGACCCATGTGGTGAGTCAATGGTCCACCAGCATTTTAGGGGAGCTGGCTAGAGGTGGGAATAGAGAATGGGGAAAAGAGGTCCTCCTTGTCTTATTAATGACCTTCCCAATGTGGAGAACATCAAGCAAAAAGCATTCCCTAGAAAAGCTAATTCCGGCCTCAAAAACCTAATTTTCTTTACTTGTTCCTGTGGGATCCCATTTCTTGGTGCTGAGAAGGGGCTCATCCTCAAGTTACCTGTTCCCTACATGAGGACTGACTCAGGTTTGCCTCCCATACCCCAGATGGATTACCGGGCCCTGGTGCACGAGCGAGATGAGGCGGCCTATGGGGAGCTCAGGGCCATGGTGCTGTACCTGAGGTCCTTCTATGTGAGTGTGGAGTACACCCCTAAGGGAGGTTAAGGAGTGAACAGGAGGGAAGGCTAAGAACCTGACTGTTGTCCCTCTGGTCTTTTCCCTAGGCTGAGCTTTATCATATCATCAGCAGCAACCTGGAGAAAATTGTCAACCCAAAGGGTGAGGAGAAGGCATCCATGTACTGAGCCCAGGACTAGAAGAGAAATAAATGACCTGTTATTCTGTGTGGATCTCCTCTGGTGTGTGTAATTCATTCATAAAGCATTTACTGAGTGTGGCCGTGTCCAGACACTGTATGTCTATGTGGTGGTAAGGGGGTTGTGGTGTCAGGAAGACAAAGATGAATTAGATGCCTATCCTGTTCTTAAGAAGTCATCCTAACGGTTCCATGGAAACTTCCATGCCATGATAACCATGCAGAAAACCCATATTTCACAATATTATTTCCATCCAGGAGTCTCATGAATGCTTTACGGAAGAGGTGGCATTTGGGCTGAGCCCTTATACGAATCATCAGGCTGAGGACAAAGGGAGAGTTCTGTGGCTGAGGTCTGGGAATGAAGAAAGGAACTAGTCCTCCTCATCAGAGAAGGCTTAGAGCAGACCCAGAGGGAGAATTGAGATTTCACTGGAAGAAATTATAGTTGAATAGTTGGACCCCTTCTACAGGGCTGGGAGGGGAAAAAAGGCTCCCAAGGTATTGTGGTGAAAGAAGTTAACACCACAGAGCATTATGGGAAAGATGGATTTGCAGGTTTTTCTTTTTGTCCTTTTTTCCTTCCTTGATCCCATTGTGGTCTTTATCTCTGCCTCTTAGAATTTAGCCCTGGGCAGGTGGTGGAGGCAAGGGATCCTCTACTAAGGTCTTTGCTATAAACTCCATGGGATTGTTCAGTAATTCAGGGCCTTATCTTGTTTTAAAATGTGGGATAAATTGTGTTGCATAGTATTTGACAATTTGGAAACCCGTTCCGATACGCTCTCAACCCTTAAAACACCAAGGGCAGCAGATATTACATTAAGGGGACCAGAAGCCAGGTAACGTCGCAAAAGTAACACAGCTCCTAAGTAAGTGACAAAGCCAGTCCAGAGTACAGACCCACCCATTCTATGAAAGTAGCAAGGCGATCCTCTTGGTCCCCATGTTCCACGAACCACTGCTCCGGGACACCCGGCGCGGAGTGCGCGCTCACGGTGCTGGCTCTGTTGGTCCTGTGGGGACGGCGAGTACAGACAAAGCCATCCTGCAATCAAGAGCGGAAGACGGGTAGCCTAGCCAGTAAGCAAGCAGGCGGCGCCTGGTTTACTGCCGCGGGCTCTTTCCAGTGCATTGGAGATGTGGGCGGGGCAAGATTTGAGCGCGGCTTCTAATTGGACGAGAATAGGGCCTCTGGGCCTATCAAAGAACATCACATGGGCGTGGCCTCAGAAGCGCGTCCAGTTTAGAGCCGCTGACGCTGCGGCAGGCGAAAGGCGCTGTATTGCGGATGCCCACTCTGGGGAGAGGGGAGGCGGGGCTCAGTGCCGCGGGTTGCAATCGGGAGCTCCCTCTGGGCTGGGCCGGCCCGGGCTGGGCTGGGCCAGGCCGGGCTGGTGGTGGGCGACGGGACCGAGGTCGCCTAGAGACGGCTGCTGTCTTCGAACCGAGTCAAAGTTACCGTCTAATCTAAGTGCGGGGGTACGGGGGCGGGGGCGGCGGCCACGGCGAGAGGCGGGGCGCTAGAAGGAGCTGCGCGGACGCGAGCTGGGGGCAGGCTCTGCGGGGCGAGGTGGGGAAGCGGCACTGACCCGGCTTACTGCGTCCCCAGACAGGCCCCGCTCGCCATGGGGGAGGTGGAGATCTCGGCCCTGGCCTACGGAAAGATGTGCCTGCACGCCGCTCGGTACCCGCACGCCGCGGTCAACGGGCTGTTGCTGGCCCCGGCGCCGCGGTCCGGGGAATGCCTTTGCCTCACCGACTGTGTACCCCTGTTTCACAGCCACCTGGCCCTGTCCGTCATGCTGGAGGTCGCCCTCAACCAGGTGCCGCCGCTAGTCACCTACTGAACACCGCTAACACGCCTAGCCCGTGCCCACCTCTGGCCCCTCATCTACGGGGCCCCCTGCACGGTTTACTGTTGGCGCTTTTTTTGCGGCAGGTGGATGTGTGGGGAGCCCAGGGTGGTCTGGTGGTGGCTGGGTACTACCATGCCAATGCAGCTCTGGACGACCAGAGGTGAGTAGGGTAGCCAAAGGCAAAGGGATTTGGGATGGGTGGGTCAGGATACCCAAGGTCATTTCTTTCATTTTTCCTTCAGCAAACACTTAGGCGCAGGGGCTGTGTATCAGGTACTGTGCTGGGCACTGGAGTGAGGAAATAAAAAGATGGATATAAAGATCCCTGTTTGGGAGGCTTTGGGGGTGGGAGTGGGGAGGACAATTGTGTATCAATAAGAACAGGCCAACAACATGTGCTTTACCTGAGGTGTCCCCCCTCCCCCCAGTGCTGAAAGAACAGAGGAAGCCCAAACAGCAACATAAAAAAAATTCTTTAAAAATATACAGAAAAAGTAATTACATTAGTCATATGAATGGATCAAGTTCTATGTATTGTTCTGTAATTTGCTTTTCCCCTCATTTAATAAATATCTGACATCTTTCCATCTCTATACCAAGATCCACCTCACCCTAACAGCTATATAGTGTCGATATGAATATACAATAATTTATTTAATGCCTTACATTAAACATTGAGGCTGTTTCCATTTTCTTTTTTTTGTTATTATAGATGATATCCTATTTATTACAGTAAATTATTTGTAAGTGGAATTTTGGCATATGTTTATACCAGTATACAGCATATGTATAGTATACAGTTTCAGTTTGGATGGTTTTGCCAAATGACTCTCCAAAAAGACCACTTTTGATTTCCACTCTCACCAACAGTGTCTGAGCACCTTTTTCGCACAGCCGTCAAGCATCCAGCAGGCCTGGCACACACACACCCCCCTCCACCCCCCCCTTCATCTCCCAGGCCAGCTACAGAAAAGGCCACAACTGCACCTACACCTGAGACCTGGGAGGCCCAGCTCAGTCAGATGAGGGTCTGCCCATGTTGGCTCCTCACTCATCTGATCTTATCTCTACACAGCCCTGGGCCCCTGGCCATGAAAATCGCTGGGCGAATTGCCGAATTCTTCCCTGATACGGTACTCATCATGGTGAGACTTGGGATTCAGGGTGGGGAGTTAGAGAGAAAGTAGGATAGGGGATCCTTGACACCCCACCCATCTTTCCTTGTCCACCCAGCTGGATAATCAAAAACTGGTACCTCAGCCTCGTGTACCCCCAGTCATTGTCCTGGAAAACAGTGGTTCCCACTGGGCCCTCAAGGACAAGAATTTGTGAGTGCCCCACTCCCTTTGCCTGATCTTGGAAGCCCAAAGCTCTTGGGCCTCCTCTGTCCTTGGTCTTGTCCCAAGGATCTTTCTTTAGCCCCAACCTCTGTCAGGTTCTGTTGCCCGCTGAGTTTGACCTCCATGGGGGTTACTGTTTCAGAGTGATGTGGAGGGACTGGGAAGAGTCACGGCAGATGGTGGGAGCACTGCTGGAGGGCCGGGCCCACCAACACCTTGTGGACTTTGACTCCCACCTTGATGACATCCGGCAGGACTGGACCAACCAGCAGCTCAACACTCAAATCACCCAATGGGCTGGTCCCACCAATGGAAATGCCTGAGCCAGGGCCAGGGGGACCAGGATCCAATAAAGAGACTCGGGCTGATGGGCACCGGTATGACACTATTTATTGTGGCTAGGAGGCAAGGTGAGAGAGAAACCTCAACAGGATAAGGTGGGGGGAAAGCCTGGAATCCCTGGTAAAAGGCAGGAGGATGTCTGCTGAAGCCATTGGAAAGTGAGGCAGGAGGCTCTCAGTAGATCATTCCCTTTGTTTCTCCTCTGGGCTTCTTGAGCTTCTCAAAGTTCTTTAGGATGATGTCATATAACACAGCCTAGAGGACCAGGGGAAGATTGCGGGTCGGCCGCAGGCCCCCAGCAGCTCTGTGCCTCATTTCCAACCTTGTGGAGACGCTGAGCTTTGTACCCTTAACCTGCAGCCTGCAGGGTCAGGGTGTAGGTGGCTTGGGAAAGCTGCCTTTGCCCATCCCTGCCCCTGCAGGGTCAGGGTGCAGGTGGCTTGGGAAAGCTGCCTTTGCCCATCCCTGCCCCGCCCTCGCCTACTCACATAAGCGTTGCGGATCTCCATGACCATTAGCCGGATGTCCCGGTACTCTGCCTCATCCAACTCATGCACCAGCTGCCGATAGTCACCCTGAGGGAGATTTGGGGGTCAGGCCTGACTTTGTTCAAGTGTGTCCTTCCCCCCCATGCACTCTGACCTGGCCCTCACCCACCACATGGGGCTGCTTGGCTGCTTTGGTCACTGCATCGCCCCGCTCAGAGAAGTACCTGTGGAAGTGAGAGGGGTGTGAGGAGTGGGAGAAGGCGGAGTGAACCCAGGCCTCTGTCCCTGAACCAAAGGCAAAGGGTGGGTGTGCATAGATAGCACTCACTTGGAGATTTGGGTGTGGAAGCCTTCCAACTTGGTGTGAAGGGTGGTCATCAGTTCAAAAACCTTCTCCTGGGGAAAGAAAGCAAGGAGGAATGTGGAAGGAAGCAGGGACCAGAGGGAAAGGGAGGGCAGGGGAGTGGGGAAACCCTCTCACCTGGACAGCCACTCCAAAGTTGTTTCCATCCTCAATCCGAGGTATCTGCAGCTGCAACCAGGTGGTGACCTGGGAGGAGGGAATGGTGTCAAAGCCCTCCAATTCCCAGGTTCCTGTACTGCCTTGCTTCCCTGCACACGGTGGGTGGAGGTTGAGCCATTCCATCCTGAGCCTCAGGGCCTGCTCTGGTTTCAATTGCTGTGTCCTCTCCTATTAAGACCTGCCAGGTGCCATGCCCCAGTGGGCAGGGACCAATGAGGACAAAGGGTTCCATCTGAAGCCTGGGGGTGGAAGTGGGAGGGCTCACCAGGTTGAGTTGCTCAATGACATCCTTGATCTCAGGCTTTAGGCGCTGCAGGAGGACCACAATTTTCTCGTTGCAGCTCACTGGGCCACAGGGAGGACCTGGGGAGTGGGCAATGGGTCAGTCACATGACCGGGCCTGAGTGAAGGGTGGAGAAGGGAAGAGGAACTCTTAGGGAGGAGGTCCTGAGGATGGGGTGGGGTGGGCATTAAGTCCATTCCCACTGGAGTGGTTTCAAGTACCTTTGTCTTCGTCTTCCCCTTTCTTCTTTTCATCCTTGTCTTCCTTCTGCAGAGAGGGAGGAGCTCATGGGAGTGAAGCTTAAGGATGATTACCCCCCTAAGGAAGGGCCCTCCCCAGCTTGCCTCCTGCTGTTTCTTCCGTTCCTCCTTCTCTTTCTCCTTGACTGGATCAGGCACAGGGATGTCCAAGGGGGCCTTTAGATTGCTCAGGTTGGCTTCACTGAGAGCTGGATCCTAGTGCAGGGTAGGAGGAGGGCTGGAGGTAAGGGGGTCCTCTCACTCCTCACTTTCATGGCCCCCAAACTCTCCCCTTGGCCCCTACTCTCTAGCCCCTTGTCTGGCCCCAGTACCTTTAAAAATGCATCCAATTCAGAAATCTTCTTGGGGAAATAACTCCCGAGCAGGTTTTCTGCCTGTGTGTGAGGTTGGGGTCAGGGAGGATGGGGTCAGAATCAAATGCCGTTCCTAGGCTCTGGAGCGGGGCCAGCAAGGGAGGGCTGAGGTAGGGGTGGGGGGCTGATGGGCAGGTCTCACCTTGGTACACAGGTCTTCACGGAACACATCCACCTGTGGGGCACAGGCAACCCTTCAGAAACCTGACCTGAAGGCTAGTTTATTTGAGGACAGTTCCCTTAGGGTTGTGTAGGGCCTGGACCTGGGGAACGGTGGAGTAATCCCTCTAAGGCCAGACCTGAAGAAGGTGAGATTGATCCCTGTGGAGGTTGACTGGGGTGGTACAGAAGTGGATCTGGATCTGGGGAAAGTGGAGTAGGTCCCCAGGGAGGAGTGGATTCCCGTGGGGTTGGATTTGGAAGGTGAGAACATTCCTGGCAGTGAGGCTGATGTGGAAGCAGATCCCTCTGGTTGCCTAGGCCATGTTTGGAGGGCTTGTAGGACAGAACATGTTGTATAGGGCCTGGACCTAGGGAAGGGACAGAGTGCCCTGTGGAGTGGGTTCCCGGGCCCTCCGTGTGAGAAAGGCCCTCAGGTGACATGGCAGCCCCACCCTGTCTGTGTGTGGCCCAGGGCCCCAGGCCAGCAGATTTCCCCTCCACGCCAGCTCTCCGCTTCACCTCACCCCACCGAACCACGGCCGCCTGGCCTCTCCCCACGGGCAGGCTTGCCTGTTTCCACGTGAGCTCAGGTGTTCCGGGCATGTAGCCTCATACCGTTGGTGGACTGACCTCCTACTCGTGGGGGACTGGCAGAAAGGGCAGTTTAGGGGATGCCCTCAGTCTCTCGGCGCCACGCCTCCCTAATGGGCCCTTGCTTTAACCAGTAGCGCTCACCTTGGCTTGGGCTTCAGGCTGCACCCTGAGCGTGGCCATGGCCGGGCGGGGGGGCCTTGCGCCGCACGAAGAACGAGCAGTGGGCACGGGGAAGGGAAAGCGAAAGCAGCCCTTGCAACTCGCCCGGCCTTCCTGGGTAGCAGAGAGTGGAGGTAGTGGAGGAGGCGGGACAGACCAGGGGGAGGAGAGGGAAAGAGAGGGACAGGGCTCCTCCTAGGGCCCGAGAGGAGCCTTTCCAGCGAGCTCTCTGCCCGGGGCCGTCTCCCACCTCCCGCCCTCCTCTCGACCGCCTGCCTCCTGCCTCCGCCCTCCTCGCCTGCCCGTCTATCTACTCCCCGCCTCCCGACGCCCCGCTTCCCGCCTCCCGGCCTCTCGACACCCCGCCCGTTCGCCTCCGCCCTGCTCGCCTCCCTGCCTCCCGCCTACTTGCCCTTCTTTCGACTCCCTGCCTCCGCCCTCCCTGCCTCCCCGCCTCTCGACTCGGCTTCCCCACCCTTCCCGCCTCCTAGCCTCTGCCCTGCTCGCCTCCTCGCCTCCCGACCTCCCCCCTCACCCCATCCCCGCGCTTCTTGACTCCCTGCCTCCCTGACTCTTTAGCTTTACCTGTGACTCTTTCATCTTTTCTGAGATGGAACAAGACCTGATCTCCCTCCCCTAGGGCGGCCAGCGTGGACATCCTCTCCCCGGTGAAGAAGCATGCAGACATGGCTAGAAGTAAATACCTGAAACTACCAAACTCCAACCCAGCAGTCTGGACTCCTGAAGATGATTATATAATAATGTAGATTGCAAGATGTGATAGTGTGATTGTGAAAACCTTGTAGATCACACCCCCTTTATCTAGTGTATGGATGGATGAGTAGAAAGATGGGGATAAAAACTAAATGACAAATGGGATGGGATGGGGGGATTCTTTGGGTGTTCTTTTATCATTTTTATTTTTTTATTCTTGTTCTGATTCTTTCTGATGTAGGGAAAATGTTCAGAAATAGATTGTGGTGATGAACGCATAACTAGATGATCATACTGTGAACGGTTGACTGTATACCATGAATGATTGTATGTTATGTGCATGTGTTTGAATAAAACTGAATTAAAAAAAAAAAAAGAAGCATGCAGACGCTGGCACCACCCTATGCAAGCTCCCATTGGTTCTCTCCGGGACTACTGTTGCAGCCTCCATTCTTCTATAACCCACTCTCCACGGAAGTAGAGGGGCCATGTCTCCCTCTGGCTTCAAACCCTTTCACAGCTTCCTGTTGGCCTTAAAATGAAATCCAGAGGGCTTACCTGACCCATAAGGCCCTGCACTGCTGCCTGGCACCTGTCTTCCCTTCAAACTCCACTTTCCACTCATTCATTACAGTTGCAAACGCTTGGCCTTTCTGCTTGTTTTTCAAACGGGTCATGCTCATTGCTGCCTCAGGGACTTTGCCCTTGCTAATCCCTTAGCCTGGAACAACCTTCCCCTGGCTAGTGTTGTCACTGGGCGCTCAGCTCAAATGTCACCTCCCTCCAACTCTCTTATACATCAGCCTGTTTTAGTTCCTTCACAGCACTTAACCCTCAAATATTAGCCAGCTTATTTTGTGTGTGTGACAGAAAATTACAGTGATATAGAGCAGAAGTTGGCAAACTTTTTCTGTAAAGGGCCAGATAATAAATATTTTAGGCTTTCTGAGCCATACAGTCCCTGTTACTACTTAACTCTGCTATCGTAGCAGGAAAGCAGTCATAGAAGATACCTAAATGAATTAACTTGGCTGCATTCCTATAGAACTTTTAACATATGGGCACTGAAATTTGAATTTCACATAATTTTCACGTCATGAAACCATCTTTTTTTCCAACCATTGAAAAATGTAAAAGCCATTTTTAGCTCACAGGTCACAAGAAAACTGGCCACGGGCTGGCAGTACTTTGCTGACCTCTGGTTTAGAACACACACAGTGGACCCATATTGCCTGGGTCCATAATCTTGGCTCTGCTATTTACTGGTCGGGAACAGTTACTTAACCTCTGTGCCTCAGTTTTCTCAGCTATACAGTGGGAACACTACTAAACCTACTTTGAAGTGTTGTAATGAGGAAATAATGTGTTAATTTACATAATTAATGAATTAAAGAATGTATAGACACTTAGAAAGGTGCCTGGCCCACTAAGCACAATATGTTTGCTGTTATTATTTGTGTGTTTATCATCTGCCACCCCCTGTAGTCCATAAGCTCCCAGACAACAGAAGCTGTCTTGCTTATTCACATAGCATGGAACTGTGCTTGGCTCAGTAAACATTTGTCAACTAAATGAACACACACAGACACCCTTTGGGGAAGGTAGGGCAGGAAGGGCCCCTGAGTGGGGTGTCCAGAGAGGCTGAACCCTGAGGAGGCCAGAAGGGAGAGTCCATGGAGGGAGCAGGTAGGGACGGCACCTGCTCAGCCAAGTATGATACCCACCCCTAAGGACACTGCTAACTGCCTTAGCAGCACCATTCCTTGACATCCCAACCCCAGAGAGCTTTGTGATGGTCAAGAGATTGAAAGGACAGTGGAAAGGGATGCAGTCAACAGAGGGACATTCAAGGTGTCAGCAAAGAATGCCTGAGGCATTCCAGCGACTACCAAGCCCTCTTCTTACCCTTCCCTCCTATCCCAATCCCTCGCCAAATGACAAGAAGAGCCAGAGCCAGGCCTGATGTCCTTTATTTCTTTCAGTTGTGCTTGCGGCTGGAGGGACGAGGGAAGAGCCCATGGCCTGGGCTCCCTGGGGACCAGGGCTGATGATACCAGCTGCCATAGGTGAGGTACCAGGCAAAGGTGCCCACGGCGGCACCCACCACCTTGTGGGTGTACTGGTGGAAGTAGATGACAGTACAGAGCAGCAAGAAGTTCCAGAGCCCCAGAAGCAGCACATTGAGCAGGAAGATGAGCCGCAGAGGGGCACCGGCGGGCAGCCCATGGGCCAGGTACTTGGCGAACACTGCTGCTTCCTCGGCCATGAGCAGGCAGCAGAAGGTGAGCAGGAAGGTGTGGGAAGAGACTGTGTAGCCCCGCCACTGGTGGCCGGCTGCCAGGCAGCTGCGGCGGTCGGGCAGCTCATGGAGCAGCAGGCCCTGGGGTAGAGGCTCAAAGCAGGAGCCCGTCAGGTCCTCAATGAGCAGGAAGGCCCGGCCAGCCCCCCGCCACACGGCTGCCCCCACCATCAGTCGGCTCAGGTGCCGGGCGGTCACTGCCACACGCCGCGTGGCCAGGAACACCACTAGCAACACAAAACCCCCCAGGAAGGTGCACGTCCAGCCCCATGCTGAATTCACAAACTTTCTGTGGGCAGAGAAAAGGGAGGCTACTGAGGACCTCCCCCCCACCAGCCGCATCTCCCCACCCTGGGCTGTGTTCCCATCTCTGCTTTATCCATAATTCTACCATCTAGTGTCACATCTTCACTGGTTCTGTTTCCCGTGCCCTCCAAACACCTAACTGTTGAAACACTGCCATCTCCCTAGAGGACCACCCAGCCTTCTTGGGTCCATAGTTCCTCTCCAGCCCTGCTCCTCACTTTCCTGGTCCCCCATGACTTTGTTCCCACCCCCCTTCCCCAGACCTTCTCTTCAACCTCCTAGCCTATTTTTAGTGTTTCAGACTGGCAGGGGAACAGAAGCCTGGGGGAGGGAACTGGGATCCCAGAGCATAGGGAGCCGGTTCCCTCAGCCTCGAGTGGACTCACATGTTGAAGAAATTGCCATGGCTGGCGAAGATGGTCCGAGGGTTGACATGGAACTGCAGGAGGGGCCCGAAGATTACCACGGCTGCTAGCCAGGCATGGTAGAGGCGCTGTAGGCAGGGGCTGCCCAGGAGGCGGGCAGCCTGTTCACTTCCAAAGTACAGCAAGGCAGAGGCCAGCCAGAGTAGCACCCTAAGCAAGCAGCCCAGCAGTGCCCGGATTCGGGTCCCAATCGCCAGCCCTGAACCAGCCCCCACCACTGGCCCCCGCTCCATCTTCCCTCCCTCCCCACTGACCGCTTGCTCTGCTGGGCAGCTGAGGAGGGGCTGACAGGGCCCCCACCCCCGGACACGGACAGGCAGTGACAGGTGTGGCAGACACAGGGCAGAGCCCTGTTGGCAGCTGACAGGCGGGGGCGAGGGGTGGGGGGCAGTAAGGGGCTGGGGTGGAGAGCTGCCACGTCAGCAGTGTCCTGGTCTCAGGCGTGTGGTAGCCTGTGTCCTGACAGCGGCCTGTGCCCTTCTCTATTAGACCTGGTGCCCCCATGACGTACAGGTCTGGGTCCCCAGCTCCAATCAAATTCTAGTTCATGTCTCAGGGCCAGGCCTGCCATTCAGGGCTATCCTTATCCACAAACTGCTTAGGTCTGCCTGCCTCTGTTTGGTCAGCCCAAATCCCTCTCCCATCAGTGGTAGTGAAGATGAAAGTAATCAAACCTGGGAAGTCATTAAAAAAATAAGCCTGCCTCATTGTCACTGTGGTCCTGGCCCCTCTCTTGGGATTTGGAGTACAAGAGCCCACTGCCGTCAGGACGCTGCAAGATGGTTGTGCTCGGCACTGTATCCAACTCAGATCAGCAGGGTATCTACTTCAATGCACTGTGAACCCCAGGGGCTTGGTACAGCCCCAGTTCCAATATAATCTAAAAGGGCTCTAAGGGGATGGTTTGGTCCCTGGACTGCTGTCTAAACTGTGGTGGTTGTGCAATGCATAAAGGACCACATCTAAAGGGAGCATCATTCATTTATATGTTTATTATGATGGTCAACAGATAAAACTCAAGTGTCCTGAGAAAGGGGTGCTATATGAGATGGCCCGGGTAGAACTGTAAGAGCCCTAAAGATCAGGGTTTCCCCCAGGTAATAGAGAGTAGATCCAAGAAGGAAAATCCCCAGCCTGGAATCCACTGAAACTTCAGGGTCTGTCTGCCAACCCTGGGGCCTCAGGGTGGCCTCAAATTAAGTCTTGGCCTCCCATCCTGATCACTGGGGCAGAAGTGGCAGGACAGAGAGCAACCTACCTAGGAAGTCCCCATTATTCAGTCTATTTTGAGATCACTTTTTGTCCCCTTCATTCCTCAAAACTGGCGGTGGGATTTCAGAGCACAGTTGCAGCCATATGAAGTAGTGAGAACGGGCAAGCAAGGACATGCAGGTTCTGGGCCCCACTGTGTGACTATGGGAAAATCAACTAACCTTCCTCCCACAGTTTCCTCATCTGAAAACTAATCAAGACAGATTAGATAATCAAAAAGGTTCCTTCCAGATCCTAAAGCCTAAAATGTTATGACCCCCAGCATCTCAGCATAGTGGCCTTCAAGCCTCCTTGTTCATGGACCCGTCTAAAAGAATTTCAAAGACCCACAGACCCCCCTCACACATTTTTAAGTTGACATAAAATTTTTCATCATAATTTTAAATAGTTGCCAAGGATATAATTTCCAGTGTATTGCATGTACTGACATTTCAAAATAACACGCATTATATCAAACTTTTAAATAGATCCAACAGAGTCTATATACTATACTGATTCGAATCTTCACCATTATCCATTTAACAAATATGTGACAAGTTTTTAACAATCAGATACGATATACCTATTCTACTTCCCCCACAGAATTTATCCTAATATATTTTTATGCTTAAGTCTTTAATTAATCATTTTATCAACTTCTCTGCAAAAAAAGTAAAATATATATATATAATTTGAAATTTAATATCTAAAATCCCATGACCATAAGGCCCTAAGTTAAAATTTTTTTCTTCTAAACTGAATTTTTATTGCAATTGTTAGTGTACAAAAACATTTCACAAATTTTGTAAATTTACAAATCAGTAAATTATTAACACAACAAACATTTTACAAATTTTGACAACAAATGAAAATTGTATTGGAAATGCATCTCTTACTGAGAATGGATGGTTCATGGCCTTGATTAAAAGAAGCTTTGAGGATACTAATAATTTTAATTTGCCCCTAGTTTGGTGCCCTGGAGGTAGTACAGGTTCTGGGTGAGAAATGATGAAATCTGGGGTAAAGTGTCAGAGGGAGATAAAGAAGGGCAGGTGGGAAAGGACATCTAGGATGATATTTTCACACTGGGCAGAGCAATATAAATAAAGGACATATGGAGGACCTCAACAGTTTACCTTGTTAAACTACTTAATCTATATACCTCTTGTTGTGAAATGAGTACCCCCAGTGGCATACAAACAGTTTGAAAATTGCATCACAGACAATGAAATGCAGTGGAAAGATCTGGCCAGAGATGGAAGTGAATCCCAGCTCTCCCACTGACCATCGGATTGCTTTGGGGCACATTCCCTGATCTGTGCATGTCTCTGTTTCCTTAATGGTACAGAGAGTGGCTGTGAGAGTAGATGAAGTCCTGAGTGGAAAGAGCCCAGAAAAAGGCCAGGTGTCAGTGTCGACCAGTATTTCTGGCTCTGCATTCGTGAGCTGCCTCTTTTGCAGACTGCGCCAGCTCCAGGCCAGCCACAGAGGAGAACTAATGTGGGCATTCCTGGGTTCTAATTTAAAATGTGCTGACTCCCTTGCCATCTTGATTTCTACTTGCTGGGAAGTTTCTGGGGTTTGTTGCATGATCCAGTTAAACCAAATAATTTTGGTATTTCCCTTCATCTTTGGTGTCAACAGGGTATTTCCCTTCACAGAGGAACACATCTGAAAGCTTTGATGGAACTGTTTTCTTGATGTGAGAGGCTAAAAGGCCTCAGAGAGCAAAAAGAAAGAGCGAGCAAGAAAGAGCAAGAGTGAGAGACAGATGCTGAGCCAGGTTCCCACCAGGAGTTTATTGAGGGAGCGAAAGCCAGTGAGGACAGAGGAGTCCCACCTCAACCTCCCTCCTTGAAGTTGCTGGTCTCCAGCATGAGGGGACACTTTGGGAGGGCAGGGCCTGCCTCTCACACTACAGCCTGTCCTACCCCAAAGACCCAGATGTATGAGAGAAAAGACATAATAATTCCCACCCCAGGAGGGTGCTGAGAAAACATCCTTAGCTACCCACCCTCCCCCAAAGGGCTAGAGCTCTAGCCATTATGACCTCAGGAAGAAAGGCCAGGCCAGTCTAATCCTCAACTTGAAGGCCTGGGTGATGGGTCTGGCAAGGTGGAGAGGCTTTTGGCCCAGGTCAGACCTGGCTTCAGGCTTACTTCTCTAGGGTCCAATACCTAACATCCAAACATGATTGAAAAACACTCGGGACAGTTCCCCTGCTGGCAGAGGCCACACCCCAGATAATGGCAGTCGGGTAAGACCCTGGCCAGAGATAGGGACCCAAGCCAATTGGGTGTTAGCATGTGAAACAAGTCCTTTCTGCCTTTCTGCATTGTGGGGAGGATCCTCCAGGGCTCAGCTGCAGCCCAGGCACCTGGGCTTCTGTTTTTCCCAGTCCAATGCCAGTGATTCCTCTAAACATCTCCCAGAAGGGAGAAAGGGAGGATGCAGTGAACTTGTCAAGAGACTCACCCATGTACGGGGTTGGAGGTCACATCTACTGGGGAGAAGAAAAGGCTGTGGAGGGGTGGGACACTGGGGCGGGGGCACTGGGGTATTCCTCGGACTCTGGCATGTCATCCCGGAAGTACTCGGCTTGGCGGTATTGCCACAGACGCAGGTTCCCGTCCCACTGCAGGGCAGATGGTGGCAAGTAGTTAGGGGGGAGCGTCCCCCCCCCAGACCCAAGTCCAAGCCCCAGTCCCAGACACTCCCTGGCCTCCCCAACCCTTGCAACCTCACCGAACTGCTGACAATCTTCTCCTCAAAGGGGTGCCAGCTGACGTCACGCACGCAGGCCTTGTGATTTGTCAGCTTCTTCACGATGTGACCACTGAGGAGGTCATACACTGTCCAGGAAAGAGACCACCAGAGAAACCTCAACGCACCTCTCACCTCTCTGAGAAGCACTGCTTACCTGCCTCTCAATTTTCCACTTTCCCAGGGGAGCGAAGCCCATACCAGAGCACTGTGGTTTCTGTTTCTTTTCCCCGCCTCAGGTGGCAAGTGTCATCTAGTGTAGGGTGGGTATCTCTGGCCCTTAGCTAAACAGGGCCTACGGTTAGCAAAATGTGAACTGTGGCATTGAAGCTTTCAGCAGCAATTTTCTAAAAAGTCCACAAGACATGGAAGATACTAGAAAAGTGACCTCCTCTGCAGATGTGTGAGCCTGTTGTTCCTTACCGGGCTGGATGCATCGTTCTCTTTTTCTCTCTATTGGACTGCCTCCCTAGGCAAAGCACTGTCTTATGCTCTTTGTATCTGTATCTGGGTTTGTGTTTCTTTTTATGCATTCTTCCTGCTTCACTGTGTCTTTTACTACTTGCTGCTTTTGTGTCATTCTTTTCATCTTTGTTCCCTCCTACCTTTCATCTGAAGTCCCTTTCTTGCCTGGCTAAAACACAGGGCAAAATGTATTTTTGGTAATTTATTGTATTCACTGACTAGAATTCTAAGTTCCTTTTCTTAATTCAAAATGCCAGTGAATAAACTGTTCCCTCTTTCTCTGTTGAAACCTTTCCTGCTCCAAGCTAAATTAAATTCCACTTGAAGTCATCATTGGGCTTTTTTTAAGGTGGTTACTGGAAGATTCTTGCCCTTCCCCAGGCCCCCTGTTCTGACACCTCCTTACCAATCACTTTGCCAGTGGAGCAGCCGCTGTAGATGAACTGCTGCCCAGTGCTGTGGGTTGGGGAGAATCGGCAGCGGATGAGGGTGTGCAGCACCCCGTGGCCCCGGTAGGTCATCAAGGAACTGTCCCCTGGGAGCTTCAGCTTACGCCAGGCTAGGGAGGGATGCAGAGAGAGCCCTAGATTAGGGAGTCTGCTTCTGGATTCTCCAGCACCACCAGTCCTTGGCAAAGATCGACGTTCAGATGCAGTCTCCTTTCCTAGCCCTCCTGGTGGCCCAATCCCCACCTAATCATCAGCCAGTATTCACCAGAATGGCCCTGCTGATTGTCAAGACAGTAAATACTTCTGTATTGGTTGATTCTGAGTGATCCCCATCCCCACTTGAAGAACCCCTAGCCTTCCCCATGGTCTACCAAATAAAAGATTAACACCCGGCAAACTGGAATGGATTGGGGGTTCTATGGGACTCAGTTTTGGGCTGAGGCCATATCCACTAGGCCATGCCAGGCCTTACCAGTGGTTAACTATTTTAAGTACCACCCCTGACTCTCAACTCTCCAGATCTCAGAGTCTACCTTCTGCTCTCACCTTTTTTGGGCACCTGTTGCCAACGGTAGTCCCAGTTTTGCTGTGTGGCAGCCTGGCGTGAGGCTTCCATGCCTTCCCTGTTGGAAAAGCGCCGGATGTCCCAGAGCTTGATGGTCTGGTCTTTGGAGTTGGAGATGAGATACCGGGCATCACCCTGTGAATCCAAAGTTGGATAATGAAGCATCTGAGCTTGCAGATATGGGTGCTTGTCAGTCTGGCTCCCCTCTAGTTGAGGGGTAAGAACTTGCGCTCTGACTTTGCTTGCCTCTTTCCTCTTCCAGGTGAGTACACCTTCAATTTTCTGCCTTGGATCCCACCCCCCGGCTAGGTTTTCCCTTCTTTGGCCAGCACCCTGGCTGGGCCTTTTTCCATCCTGGATTAGATGCTCTTCTACTATTCTTATATTGAAAGCCCTGCCCTGTTCCTTGAGGACTGGTGGATACAGATGGATCTCATGTTTCCTAGCTTAAGCTCCTTCCTTAAACTCTAGCTCTTATAGACCTTGGCTAATAAAACAGCTTGGCAAGCTCCAACACTAGTCCACCTTCATGCCCTCCTGGATGACCAGAACCTTAGTCGCCTGGTGGTGCAGTCCTGCCTCTCCTGCCCACCTTGCTGTCAATGAAGGTGATGCCATCCTGGTGTCCAGCCAGTGCACCCACGGGCTTGGGGTCATCCTCACGCATGGTACGTCGATCCCACACCTTGCAGATGGCATCATCACCCCCGGAGAACAGGATTTGGGAACTTATATCAGCAAAGGCCACTGCATTCACATCATCCTCATGGGATTCGATCTAGGAAGAGAAAGAAGCCAGGATATCTAGAAACTCTTTCTAGGTCTTCTCACAGAGCGAGGACCAGGAGGCAGAGGCTCTAAGTCTTAGGAACAATACCTGAAGGGTGCGTCGGTTCTGTTCTCGATCAAAGACATACAGACAACCATCATTGGCCCTAAAAGGGAAGAGGTAAAGAAGGTCCTAGAGCCAGGACCAAGAAAAGCAATGCTATGTGTACTCTGGAGAGTCCCTACTGAGAAGCCCTGCAGAGGGGCAAGCCCCTGTCTCTCCTCATACAGAAGGTGAGAGAAGTCTTAGCTGCGTTTCTTTGCAGAGGCTTGAGGCCTGCCACCTGGTGCTGAGGAAATGGTGACCAAGAGGTGAAGCAACTCATAAACCTCGGCTTTAAAGAAGGGCTGATTGTCCCCACAGGTGCCTGGGTAGAGGTGCCCAGTGCAGTCTGTCTAACAGCAGAGCTGATCTCTGGGAGAACTCCAATCTCATTAATCGAGGGAGCCATCCCCAGCACTCACTCACCCTCCTAGAACTTCTCGTCCATCTGAGGAGACCGCAACAGAGAAGACAGCAAAGCGACGTTCATCTGGCCTGAAAAGAGCAAAGAATGAACTGGGTAAATGGACTTCCCCTCAACCTTTGTTAATCTACATGGAATCAGATGAGGATTTTAAGGCATGCTTGTAAGGGGAAAGAGAAGTCCTGCCAACACATGCCAGAATGAAGATCACCTCAGTGAGAACCCAGAAACAATGCTGCAACCATCTATTTTACCCTAGTCCTCTGGCTGATAGGATGGGTAGTTACCTCCCAGGAATCCACAAAGAGAAACTTGCAAACAATGTACTTTCCCTCTAAGCAGGAGTTCCGGGTCAAGAGGTCTGCTCCTGGAGAGCCTTCCTTAAGAAGTTTCCAATGAGTCTGACCAGGAAGGGAAGTAAGTACCTGAGATCCAAGGCCGTGTGTGCATCTCCCTCCCCGTAGATGTTGCAGATATGAACTAAGAGAAGCAAGAGAAAAAAAAAATCTTTCAGGACTGAGGGAAGAGGGATGGAAGTGAAGCTAGAGAAGACACAACAAAGGTCAAGTATATCAGAGCTCCCTGGGAATGAATATTCCATGACGAGGCACAGAAAGTATGGAGGAGGACACGGGAGTATGGAGACCTCAAATCCCAGGAAAGAGAGAGAATGAAAGTCAGGTGCATACTCACTGTAATCAGACCAGCTGGAGTATAGGAAGTGGTTCCCGTCAGGGGTGAAGGCCACATCCAGGACACTCCAGCCTACATCCCGGGCCTTGATGCTTTTGAATTTATGGAAGCGACCATACCGGCAGTCATACAGTCGGATTGTCTGGTCTGTGAGAGCAGGGATCAGGAAGAATTAGGGAGCACCCCACTGAATCCTCCCTAGATCAGCCCTCTATCATTCAGTTCATCTGCAGAAACTTTCTTTTATCATGGGAAACATGAGACAGAGTCTGAGTTCCCTGGGTCTGGGGCTTTCTAGCTTCAGTCAGGAGGAATGTTTCTTGTATCAGGGAAGGGCAAGTTATGGGACCAGGGTCTGGTACCTTGGCAAGCAGACATGAAAATTTGACCATCTTTGCTGTAGATGCCACAGAAAGCCTTCTGAGAGTAGGTGTCAGTGAAGCTCAGATCATTGGGCAAGAAACTGGGAAACACAGGGAAAATGAGGATAAGGGCATGCCCTGGTTAGCAGAATCCGAACAGAGCAGAAATAGCATAAAGGTATTCTTTCCTTTTGATTTGGTGTACAATCCCTTTTCTCTTGCCTATTCTACCATTCTCTGCATTTCTATACTTTTCCACTTTGTTTACTCTCAAAGCTGCAACCCATTTAATCTCTAACATTAACATCTCTGAGGATCATTTAACACCTGTCCCTTCAAAGTTTGGGGGATAAGACCTATCTGGCCCTTAGAGACTCTGCACCAAGCCCCATACTCACTGAGACATCACTCGAGACTGTTCTCCAAGGGAGAAGCTTCCTCGGTGGCAGAGGCCCCGTTGTCTCTAAATGG
>PVKY010001838.1:0-29102 GCA_004027775.1 Bradypus variegatus | reverse complement strand
CAAGGTTTTTGTAATCACAGGGTCTTAAGATAAAAGCTATATAGTAATAACAATCATTATCAAAGGTCAAGGCTACTGGGTTACCTTTCAACAGTTTCAAGTATTCCCTTCTGGCTACTCTAATACACTAGAAACTAAAAAGAAATATCTATACAATGATTTATAATCATTGGTTAAATCCTAACTTCTTGGCTACACCTCCTCCCTCTCCTTTGATCATTCTCTCAATCTTCAGGGATATCTAGGCAATGACCATTCTAACTTCTTCATGCTGAAAAAGCGTGTTGACAGTATGGAGCAGAGGAATGAAACTGGTTGATGTTCTTGGAGAGACTGTTGTTTCAGAGCTTATCTGGCATAGGAACAATCTGAAGGCTTTAAGTTTCTGAAGAAATAAACTTAATAAGTAAAAGTTTCATAGAGTCTTAGATAGAGCCCAGGGTATTCTTTAGGGTTCTAGGTGGATATACATTTTCACTTCTTGTAGGTGTATCCAAACAAGAAGAAATGCTGTGCTCTATGGTAATTTTATGTTTAACTTATTGAGGAACCACCAGATTGTTTTCCAAAGTGACCGAACCATTTTATATTCCCAGGAATGTATGAGGGCTCCAAGTTTTCTACCTTCTCACCAACACTTGTTACTAGTGGTCATTTTGATTATAGCTGTTCCACTGGTTTTGATTTGCCTTTCCCTGATGACACCCCCACAGCACCTTCCTTGCCATCTCGCTTCCTGCCACAGGCTTTGTGGAGCCTGCAGGAACCCACTGGGCACTCACAGGTGCAATATGGAGGTTCAAGGACGTTAAATCTTCCCTCAGCACCTGGTGGGAGGCAGGAGCTGACATGCTTCCCCCTTTCTTCCTCTGTGGGCTGGTTCTGGGGTGTTTGCAAGAGGCTTCTCAGGAGCTTCCGCTGGACAGCGTAGCCAGCCCCCAGAGCGGTGTCCAAGTCAGTAATGCATCCTGGTACCAGCTTCCCTCCTTCCCTCTTTCACCCCCCGCCCCGTCCCTCACTCCTGCTCCCTGGGGTTTCATTCCCAGGTTAACTGCTGGTATCCGAGCCTTGGCATCAGGCTCTGCTTTGGGGAAAGCAGGCTAAACCTCCTCCTGTGCTCCTGTCTCCTTACCTGCTTCGTTTGGCTTTGCATCACTGATTCCTACCGGACTTCCTGTATTTGTTGGTCTGTTTCTCCCCATACGGCAGGCATCCTGCTGTCTTGTTCCCCACTGCACACCCTGTGTCTAGATCAGTGCCTGCCCAGCGTTTCATGGATGCTTAATAAATACACACCTGTGGCTGAGCATGTGCTGAGTCGTCAGGTCCACAGAGAAGGGAGCTGGGAGCTGTCTTCTAAGGAGGTGGCCGGCCATCAAGATGAGGGACCTGGCCTCAGCCAGTGGATGGCAATGACACTGTCTGTGGGACTCGGAAGAGAAGGCCCCGAGTCCTCCCAGCACCCTCCCGCCAGCCCCATGAGAACTTACCTGCCCCGAGACCCGGGTCAGGCAGCAGCGACCTTTGATGATGGAGACGTGAAAGCTAATGCCTCCCCGGTCAGCCTCTCAGCTCCCATCCCATGTCCCAGAGGAGCCCTCTGGGGACGCATACTTTAGCCCCACGTCGTGACTTTGAACAGTGGCCTTTTTAGAGTAAGTGAAAGAATCTGCTCTGAACTGGTAGGCCCAGATTAAAATCCAGCTCCACCACCCTTAGGGGTTGAACTGTCCTCCACCCCCCCAAAAAAAGACATGTTGCAGTCCTAACCCCGTACCTGTCACTGTAGCCTTATTTGCAAATAGGGCCTTTGCAGATAGGGCCGAGCTTCTATGCGGTGGCACTGGGTTAGGGTGGTCCTGGCACACAGCCTGCCCTCCTTGCAGGAAGAGGAGCCCCAGGGGCACACAGTGGGGAGGCCACGGGAGGATGGAGAGTGAGAGGAGTGATGCTTCTAGAAGCCGACGAACTCCGGGGTGGCTGGCCACCGCCAGCAGCTGGGGGAGGCCAGGAGGGGCCACCCCTGGAGCCTCAGGGCGAGCGGCCCTGCCCATACCTGGATTTCCAACTTCCAGCCCTCAGGACAGTGAGGGAAGAAAGGCCCGTGTACAGCCATTTGTTAGGGCGGCCCCAGGAACCTCAGACACCCACTGTGGCCATCGCCTGCAGAGTCCCAGTGGCCCTCAGCCCTCCTCTGACTCCAGCCCCGGCAGCAGCGGATGGTTCTGGGCACGCTCAGGCTCCTGGCTGGTGGCCCCCTTGGTCACCCTCCTCCAAGGGGGCAGAGGCTGCTGGGCCTGCACCCCAGCTCTCCACCCTTCAGCAGGGAACAGTCCCCCACACTTCTCGGCGACCCAGCAGAATCAAGCCTGTCGCCTAAAGCAGCCACCTCAGGAAGAGCCCCCAACACTGCAGCTCTGAAACAAGCCTGCAAACTCCTTGACATCCTCCCATCAGGAGATGTCCTCTGCACCCCTCCCCTCGATCCTGGGCAAGCCCCTGTGGCTGTTCCATCAAGAGAATGCAGCGGGGGCTGCTGCTTGGCTTTGGGGCTGGTTAGAAAAAGCCACGTGGCTTCAGCTCTGTACACTTGGGGCACCTGCTCTGGGGGCCTCTGGCTGCCATGTAACCAGTCCCGTTAAGGCCACCAGGTGGAGAGACCAGAGAGAACACGTGCGCGAGGGGCATCAGCTAGAAGAGAGGGAGGGCGGGCGGAGGAAAAGAGGGAAGGGCCCCAGGGGCCTGGGGCTCCCCACTGAGGCCCCAGACTTTGCAGGGAGCCTTCAGCAGTTTCCAGCACCTTCTGCTGCTGCATGAGACTGTGTGTGAGACCCAGGGAAACACTGCTCAGCTAAGCCCATCAACACTCAGCTCCACCAGGAAAAGCAATGCTGTCGTTTGGAGCTACTGTTCTGGGGGTGCTCTGTGAGCCAGCAGTGGGTCATCGAAGTACCTTCTTCCAGCTCTTCCCATTGCCTTGTCTCATTCCAGCTTCCTGGAGCCACTTCCCAAATAAACCCTCAGCAGCCTCAACCCTTTTCTAAGGTCCTGCTTTAGAGAACCCAAACCAAGGTTAACTGCTATCCTGCTGCAGGACTCGGGTCAGGTAACTAACCCAGGTCTGTGTCTGGAAAATGGGGAGAGAATCATTTCTAAGCCCAGATTCTTCTGAGGCATCAACGAAACCATGAGGTGGGGAATTTGGCACCTGGCAGCCAAGCCCTGCTTGGGGCAGTGAGTACCTCAGAGGCAAGTTCCAATCCAGCTCCCAGGTGTGGGGGGAGGACCCCCCCCAAGCTCATCCGCTAAGGTACAGGGGAGAGGGGTGCCCAGTTCTGACTGGGGGCAACTGCTGGTGGCCTTGAAAAAACCCCAGCAAAGCAGGCAGGAGTGTCCTCCTGTGGGACCCCATGGGATCTAAGGCTGACCCTGTTCTTTTAGAAATGATACCACATCTTTCTGATGAAGATAATAAATTGCTTGTCATAAGCTAAGTTTCCCCTGGTTTCTATTTTTTTATTCTAATCAAATTGCCTCAATTGACACATGTTTAAGCAGATAGTTTCATTTCGGGTCACAGGGACTTAGTACTGCAATCAAGGATTTGAATAAATTTCCTGGCAAAAGACAGTAATTAGAAGCACAGTGAAAGCAGACTCGAAATGCCCCAGCCTTCCACAACACCAAGAGGCAGTCTGGTTCATTTCCAAATTATATTTGGGCTCAACATGCAAGGGTTTCTTTTTCATACAGGCAGAGAAAACAGGACTAAAAGATCATTACAATAATCACACAAGACTCAGAATGCAATTATAAAATAAACCAGACCCTAGCAGGCAAATTATTTTAATGTATTTCAAGAATCGAGTATTCTGTAAGGAATTAAAAACAAAGGGAAAAAAAGGTCACATGCAGAAAATTAATTAAAAAGAGGCAAGATGCAGGAAAGCTTTTGAGTGTCATAAAATAACAAATACAAAGGGAACAAATTAAAAAACAACCACCACCAATTACAGGTTTCAGTAACATTAGTAACCAGAACAATCCCCAGGAATTAATTAATCATCAAATATCTTTACTAATTTGGAAAGGAGGCTGGTGGTTGATGATTCATCTTAATCCATAAAATGGACGTTATCATCCATTCTACTGTTGCAAGAAAACCCGTAAAGATGGCTTCAAGTAACTTTGAAAAAGTGGAGCTCCTTTTCTCAGAAAAAAACCCGCCATGGAAAGGTTTAATCCCCTCTGCTGTCCTACCACTGAAATTTCTACATTGGTTCAACTTTTTAAATTAAGGCAACCAACGGACAATTTCTTGAGACCCCGAGTCACCCTCACAAGTCACAAATTCTACGCATGGAAAAACCAACCTCTAAAGTCAACCTGCAAAGGTTTAACAACCTCCAAAGCCAAGGATGATGAGCCTATAAAGTGCAAGGACAGTTTGTCATGGGGGCTTTTGCATGTTTCAGAGATGCTCAGCTTTCTTTAAAAGATGGGGTGCAGGGGGTACATGAGGACCCCAATCAAGCCTGGTTTGAGAAGTGACCCACGTGAGAAAGGACATCTCCAGGCCAGTCCTCAGCTCTCCCTAACTGCCTGCAAACCACTGAGGCAGGAGCTTCGGAAGAGATGCAGAACATCTTAAGAGAATTAAAATATCCACTTGGCAAGTCCCTCCCCTCTTGCTCAGCTGGGAACCTAAGATGGTCAGACTCACAGGTCACTGTGACATTACAAAATTCACAAGTTGTATCAGGGCGCTGAGGCTGACCACAGGCCTTTTGTTGTCTGGCATGAACTCAAGGGGCTAGAGGTGGGAAACAGAAAATCCCAGTAGGCAGTCTACAAAATGGTTATTAGCAAATTGTATCAAAAAGTATCAAAACACTTCAAAAAAAACTCTAAAAACCGCCAGTCTTGGCAGATGCACAGGTCAGGATTCCCAAGAGCTCGTGGAGTGGCCCTGCACTAGAGGGCTGTATCCTCGAGGCCAGCAGGGCCCACTGCCCTCTGGACGCTCAGAATCAACACACACCCAGGGGCAGCACCCCACAGTTGCAGCTGCCCTTCCAGGTTTGGGTCCAGTGGTCTGAGAGCCTAGAGTTCCCCGAGATGCTGCTTGGGCTGGCGCTGGCCGAGCCCCATGACATGGAGGCCAAGGGAAAGCATGTAGGTCAATAACTCTAGAAGGATTGGGGGTGCAGTGGGTGGCAGAGGTCTTTCTTTGCCCACGTTGCTGCACATCACCAAAAGGTGACTTTCGACTTAGGGGCTGGGGCACTTTGAACCATGAGGGTAACTCACCTGGACTCCACAAAGACATCCCCGGACCTCAAGGTGGGACTCCAGTCCCCTTTGGCGTTCGGGCTCCCCCCAAAACTGAACACCCTTAGGGCTGGCTTCTGGGGTCTCTCCCAAGTCACCGTCAGGTCACCTTATGATTTGGGGATGGGGGGATGACATTCAGAATGTAAACACACATGTGGCTCCTGGTGCTCCATCATCGAGCCCACCTGGTGGGGTCCTAGGGAAATGGCAGAAGGTTGCAAATACCAATTGAGCCACAGGGACAAGGAAGTCAATAAGACAATACGTGTATATTTTAAACCGCAGAAAGACCTTTGGAAGTAGCAAGATTCCTTTTAGCTTTTTTACTTTCCTTTTCTTCTATTATTACTATATTTACATCTTAAACAAACAGGGTTCCAACTTGGGTGAGAATCAAATACCAAACCTACCATGAATATGAAGTTAAAAGCCTAATTCTTTAAAACTGAAAAGTCAAAACCTGAATACCCCCCCATACTTATTTTGAAAGATCAAAAGATGATCCCGGTGTTTCCAAAGTTCAAGCGGAACGGCTTGGGGCCTCAACAGTGGAGCATTAGGGTAAACATGGTGTTTGTGTCTCTGACGGGCCGCCAGAGCCTTCCCTGCGGTTCGAAACTGCACTTGACTTTCATGATTTTGCAGTTCCGACGGCCACTTGCATAAGTGCATTCCCAGGCCCCACCCACACGAGTGAAGAACACTTTCTTCCATTCTCGGCTGGACGGCACAGCAGAAGAATTTCTCTCCTAAAAACATGGATGACAAAAGCCTGTTGCTCCTTCCCATGGAACCCAATGAGCTCGGAAACCCTTCCTAGCACAGGGCAGCCACTACCAATTATTTGAAGTTGGTCCGTGAGATAAAACTTACTTATCATCCCTGCCTTTCAAGAAAAGCTCCCAACTTCAATAATGTTAGACTCCATGCTACGTACGTTAAATACCGTGTTGACAGCGTCAGGAGGGAGGTCACAAAACATTCGGTGCAGGACATCGCAAGGCACAAGAAAATCAGTAGAGGCCAGTACTGCACCCTCACCCTGGTAGTAAAACAAAAAAAAACCTTGCTTACACTGAAAACAAAAAAAACAAAAAAAACAAAAAAAATCAATGTTCACCCTCTCTGCAAGGGCAAAGCCATCCTGCTTCCCATACCACCCGTACAGCCTCACTATGTGCTCTTCCCGAACTAGATTCTGGTGGAATGGCCACCGGTTCATTCAGGCCCCGGGGTGAGCTGGGGAGCCTGGGCCCCATACACCACACCAAGCCTTCTGAAGGGTCTTCGAGTAAGAAAATCTTTCCCGGAGTGGGAGGGCTGCAAGTGACCCTCAAGTCGGCAGAAGTTCTGCAAAACGGGGTTCAGGGAGGCCTGGGACTAGGTATGAAACAAAGAAGCATTGCATGCTCAAGGAAGCTTGGAAATGCTGGCTTGATGGAAGGTTAACAGTAAATGCAGGACTTCTAAGAGCCTTTAATAGCCGATGTCATCAAGTTCCAAAAAAGTTTGTAATTTTTGGTTGTTTGTTTGTTTTGCAGACACTCTCAACAGTTTATAAGACTCTAGAGATTTCCATATGCAAGAAACAAGCTAAATGTGCAGACGGCTTGACCAGTTAGCAACCCAGGCCAATGACACTGGCCACTGAAGCTGTGGACTCTCCTGTCCACCTCTGCCCTCCTGGTCACTAAAGAAACTGACCAATGAAAAGCACAGTAAATCCTGACAGGAAACGAGACAGAGCAAAGAGTCTTAAAAACAAATGGAAATAAGTTAACTGAGATTAGTTGTATTCCAATAGCAAGGCAATCAGATCTCTGCCAAGGAACAGATCAGCAAAGCTTCCCTGGTTCATATTCAAAACTCATTGCCACCCCTTTCCTCCCGTCACACATTACACATGGGCTTGGGCAGCAGCCTAAAAGCCCCCCCCCCAAAGGGCAGGCGTTACCAATACCTGTTCTAGAAAGCGTCTGCAGGAATGAGTGAGGGGCAGCCGCACATCTCAAAAGGAGGTGCTGTGCCTTTACCAATAGCTTATATAGACTCAAAGAACCTACCACCCGGAAGGAGCCTGGTGACTGTTTCATCTAACCCTGCCACGTGGGGAGCGAGGAGACGTACCCAGACCTGTTAAACCATTTGCTGCGCGGTACAGAACCACTCAGCAGCAGATGCCTGCCAGCGGGATCTATCCCTCGAGTTGGGGCAAGACACTCCGTCCACCTTTCCAGGGACAAATGTGGAGCTCCCAGCGGCTTTCCAGGCAGAGGGTCACAGGAAACGGTGACAGAGTCTCTAGGGCTCCCCTTTTCTTTCCTGAGAAATCAGTGTCAATTTTGGGAGCTCAGAACATCAGTCAGATAAGAACTGGTGGATTCAGGAAACAAAGAACAAAGCACAGATTACAGAATGATGCTTATAGAAAGCTTCATGCCTGGTTTTTCATTCTTTCTTTCTTTCTGGATTACCTACTACCTTGTTAGAACTTGGGAAGGCAGCCAACTGGGGAAAATTAGGATTGTGCAGAAACAAGGGTGCCCCGACAGGAGATCCAGGGAGCACGCCTTGCTGGCAAGATGTCCTCGCGTCTTACCTGACTGTCTGGCCAGCCGGTGAGCTTGGTCACTCACCCACCCGCTCAGGGTCTCCGTGTCCTCCCTTATAAAATGAATACGCCGGACCTTGCCGGCAATTCCCAAATGTGGCTGATGCTCGATCTTTCCAGGAACTGGTTAGAATATAGTTTCCAGGCACCCCTGTACCCCCCAATCCTGGTGGTTTGGGTACTAGAAACTTGGAGGTGGAGCCTAGGAATGTGTATTTTGAATGTTCAGCCAGGTTTGGGGAGGTAAGAACTGGTGATCTGAACTATTCCTTGGAGACCACCAAGTTTCACTCAGCCTAACCCCTGCCCTGGCTCCCCTCAGGGGATGGTTGGGGGGACCCACAGGGCTGTCACCTGGGAAGAACCCAGAACAGAGGCCAGGGCACATCCGCTGCCTGGGCCCGGCTTTAAGCATTCAGGAAGATGATATGCAAAGTCATATGTCATATTTAACCCTTTCCTGTGCTATCGTAGAAAGACCAGAATCAGAAAAGTAAAAAAAAAAGCAGCTAAGGGTTACATGACGCTCCAGGACGCTCAGACATTGTGGCCAGTCTGCAGAGACCTGCTTTGGGAGGTGGGGGTCCTCGAAGGGCGCGGGGAGGGTCGGGGCAGGGGGAGCAGTCACTGGCCCCGGTCCTGGTGCCTCTTGGCCTTGCCCTTCTTCTTCTTGTCCTCCAGCCGCGGCTTGAGGGCACAGACGCAGGCGGACACGCCGGCGATGGCCTTGGGCAGGTCCTGGCCCCGGCTCCACTTGTTGGTCTCGCGGTCGTACACCTGCACCATCTTGGAGAAGGCAGTGTTCTCCCAGCTGTAGCCGCCCAGGATGTAGATGCGGCCCTGCCACACGGCCACCCCTGACTCGCTGTTGGCGTGCAGCAGCGGTGCCACGCGGGTCCACTGGTTGCACTGCGGGCTGTAGGCCTCGACGCCCAGCACGTCGAAGCGCTCCATGGACTCGATGTTGTCGTCGCTGCCGCCGATGGAGTAGATGCTGTCCACCAGGCTGCACATGCTGTGCCAGCCGCGCGCCGTCGTCATGGGCCGCCGCTCCTCCCACACGTCCGTCCGGTGGTCGTAGCACAGCAGGTTCTTGCGGTAGGGGCCGATCTGGTAGTCGTGGCCCCCCGAGATATACACAAAGTCTTTGTAGATGGTGCCGGCATGGCCGTACGTGAACCTGGGGTGAGACGGACAAAGAGACAGAGGGAGCTCAGGGCTGCGCCCAGCATGGGCCCTGTGGGCTGAGCCTCAGTCTGCACGCTGGGGACGATCTACCCTCTTGGGGGGGTCTCGAGGACAGCTGAGACAATGCAGGCAGCAGCCGAGGGCTGGGGCTGGGCCTCGTCAACACTTTACAGATGGCGGCCGGCATTAGACAAGGGGAGGAGTGGGGTGGGTAGACGGGAAGGCCTTGTCCCTGTCTGCCAAGACCCTTTCCCTCTCCGAATCGCCACCTTCCCATCTGCAGTGGGGCGATAACAATCAGTCTGGGCTTATCCTCCTCAGATTGGCTGAAAATGACAGTGATGCTGTTCAGGCACACAGATATGCCTCAAAAAATCTGCATATCTGAAAGGAGTAAATATGAAGTGCAAAAGGTGAAAAAAGGGAATGATGTCACAAAATTCAGGAAAGTGGTTGCTCCCTCAGGAGCTGCGGGACTGGAGAGGAAAGCATGTGGGGCAGGAGGGCAATATTCACATGTATGTCAGGAGGTGACCGTGTAGCCTGGTTATGTTTGTGACAACTCTGCACCCAAGGCCCACTGAGCAAGATAAAATCATCACAGAGCTTTGGAGTGTTTAAGGTCCCTAAATCACACCATGTGGCCCGGAGAATGTGACGTGGGGCCCTTGTCACTATCCTCAAGACTCACTTCTCTGTCTGTAAAATGGGGTGATAAAGCACCTCCACCTGGGGAGAGCGGGGTGCTGGCTGTTAGCACAGGGCTGGATTTGCCCCACTGATGCATCCCAGTCACTCTGCTCTAGTTCAGATGACTAATTATATGGACGCCTACCCACATTCCACCAGGTTTCTGTGGATAGTGAGGGACTCGCCACATAAAGCACCAGCCCAGGGTCAGCCCGGAACAGCCAGGAGCAATTATTATGATTGTCCAATCACCTTCACAGCAAGTGCCCAGGTATCAGATTGGCTTCTGGCAACTTCTAAACGAAGGTGGCAGTAACCAGGAAGTGGTGTGGCTGGAATTCACACCCAGTTTGTGACGCTAAAGCATGGGCTCGTACCCCACACACCTTTCTAACTCTCAGGCATCAAGTCCCGGGATGCTGGATGTGTGCCGGAGCACGACTGTTCCAGAACATGTGCTTCCAGCTCTAACAACAGGGATGGTTGCATGAATGGTGTGAGCCTTCTGCTAACCCCGTAATAATGATCGTGCTCACTGCAGGCACACTGAGGACCGAGGGAGTATGAGAATGGCTAGACACTAGGTGAGAATTTCCTAAGAAGCATCTCATCTAACCCTCCTGACACCGCAATGGGGTGAGTATTAACACCCCCACTTTACAGATGAGGAAATAAAGACTTGTTCCAAGTCACAGCTCTAGTATGATATTCCCCCACCTCTTTGAACTCCCCCTGCCCAAACTCAGAGAGATTCTCAGATAAATCCCTCACTATCTAAACTCAATGCTCAATTTCCAAAACTCAGGAACTGAACAGACTTGGATATCTAGGGATGCTTGTCCTAGCATCCGAGCTGAGACTTGCAACAGAGTCTAAAAACAGAGCCCAGGCTCTTTACCACCGTGCCCTCTACCCACTGCAGACCATGAGACTTCCCCGGAATTGGAGACCAAAAGATCCACAAACTGAGGTAGACCAAATGAGCGCTAGCCCATAAAGACAACACATTTGAAGAGTCTGTCCCCAAGCCCCCAATCACCTTGGCAAACCAGCCACGTAGGACCAGGAGTCAGTCTTGGGACTGTAAGTCTCCACCGAAGAGAGAGCTCCATTTTCGTTCCGGCCGCCGACAGCCACCAACTTGTCTTCAATGGAGGCAAGGTAGAAATCCACCCGCCGCTGGTTCATGGAGGCCACCTGGGGAGGCGAGACACCTGTACCTTCCCTTCCCTGGAGCCAAGTCAACATCTAGCACTGCGGTCCCCAAATATCTCCTATGGAGCCCACAGCCCAGGAAGGTGTGACAGCGGCCAAGTGAGTTTGGGAGAAGGGAGTTGAACTTGAGTAAAGAGGGGTCCTTGCTGCAGGATTCTCAGAGCTCCTTAGGTATCCTTGGTGGATCACAAATCCCCAAGAGGACAGAGAACACCTTTCCCCAAACTCGTTTGGCCACCTGGTCTAACTTGTGGACCACAGGGGACATAATTCAGAATTGCTAATTTAGGGACTCCTAAAACAAAAATTAATCATCCCCTCGTCCTCCCATCAGGTATATTTTTATATTTAAGGCTGACTATCACCCATGTTAAAAGGGCAGAAAAGTAGCACTCAGTAGGAAATTAAAAAGTAGAAGAACACCTTAAGAAAAAAAAATCAAGGTAGAACCCATGAATGAACATGGCCCCATAAAAGATCCGACATTTAGACTGCCACTGCTGAGACGCTTTTGAGGACAGGTTCCAAAGTTGGGGGTACATTTCTATCTGATTCCTCTTTCCAGGGACAAAATTTAGACCTTGGAGGGTGGTTTGGATTTTTGAGAATAAAATCAAAGGTTCAACTGGAGTCCATTATGGCTATGTTTTAAGCACAGGGAAACATCAAGTTTAGTAAAAACACTGAGGTCTGAGCAGAGAGAATGAGACAGATTTTCACAGGTGACATTCATGGAGAAAGGAAGCCCCTTCCCAAGCCCAGTGCCTGGCAATCAATGTGCGCTACAAGCCCATTGACCCCAGATGGTCAGTGCCCTCATGCCCATTTTCAGGTGGGGAGCCAGGATTTGGAGGGGGCAGGGGACCAGTCTGAAATGCCCCAGCTACAAGTCAGCCAAGCAGGGATAGGAACCAGGTGTGACCCCAAGTTCCTCCCACAATTAACACACAAGAGCTGCCTCAGGGCCAGAAACTGGACCAAGCGTGAGCCTCCCTGGGCTCCTCAACCCAGCTCCAAAAAGCTTTCCCAAAGAGGAGCTTGGCAGAGGCTCCGAGGCACGGGACATGTCGTTTGAACTGTGGGTCGGATGTCTGGACCGGTGCTATACAATATGGCAGCCACGGCCCGTGTGGCCATTTAATCATCAATGCTAACTGATAAAAATGTAATGAAATGGAAAATTCAGGTCCTCGGTCATGCTAACATCACAAGTGCTCAATAACCACATTGCAATTGCTCAATAGTGACATGTGGCTGGTGACTACTGTACTGGATGGCGCAGATCTAGAACATTCCATCGGTATGGAATGTCCTATCGGGCAGTGCTACCCTGGACGTGGCTGACCGTCAGCACTCCCTCTCCCCAGCCAGGGCGTAGGAAAGACACTGCCCCTCACTTTATCGTCACACCTCGTTCAGAAGCAGGACAGGCAGGTGTCAAGGAGAAAGGGGAAGTCAAGGCTAGCTTAAGGAAGTCAAAAAAGAGTCCTCAAGAGTAAAGAAATAATCTGGCTTTAATCTCACCTTGATCCACTGTTTACAGCGGGGGTCATACCTATAAAGAAGATTAGACGCCGCGTCCCCTCCGTTGTCCCGGGAGAAGCTGCCGCCGGCGATGAAGATGAAGCCCCCCAGCACGGCGACACAGTGGTGGCTCCGGCGGGCAGGCAGGGGCGTCTCCTTGACCCACTGCTCGCTCTTGGTGTCCAGGTAGCAGGTGTCGTCGCTGAGCTCCAGACACCGCTCGGAGACCTCGCCGCCCACGAAGAGCAGCCGCTCCTCGTTGGTGCGCAGGGCCGTGCGCCTGGTCTGCATGACGGGCTGGGCGGCCAGGCTGTTGTGGTAGCGCACGGCCTCCTCGATGAAGCCCTCGCAGCCGGCCTCCCTGGGCAGCAGCGAGCACACGGCCGGCTTGACGCGGTGCAGCAGGTCATTCTTGGGGATGAGCGGGAAGTGGATGTTCTCCAGCACGCGGTGGGCGTGGGCCTCGCGCTCCGGCTGCTGCGTCAGCCACTGCAGGGCGGCCTGCAGAAGGTCGTGCTCGCACTCCCGCTGCACCTCGCTGCTGCCCAGGTAGACGCACAGCTTCTGCATGGAGACGTTCTGCAGGAAGTCGGGCGTGAAGGACAGCGTGCCGAAGCGGCTCAGGACGAAGCTGTCGATGAAGGCGTCCAGCCGCTTGAGGCTGTAGATGCAGGCCAGCTCCTGCAGGTAGAGGTAGTTGTCCTCGCTCACCTCCTGCTCCAGGTACTCGCAGCAGAAGTCCACCACGGTCCAGATCTGCAGCAGGTGGGCTGTCTCCAGGACGTAGTCGATGTTGCCGCCGTCCAGCACCAGCTCGCCGCCGTACAGGAAGTCCACCACGGCCTTGAGCCCGATGTAGGAGGCGCCGACCAGCTCCACCTCCTTCTGGAAGGCCTCCCGCATGCCGATGGTGAACATGGAGTTGAAGTAGTCACTGCACACGGCCAGCAGGTTGCGGTGGGCCGGCACGCGCTGCTCATCTGCCACCAGGACGACGTCGCAGAAGAGGCCGCGCAGACGCTGCTCGTTCAGCCGCTGCAGCACTGTGCCCGAGTGCTCGGCCCAGCGGTAGACCTGCGGCAGAGAGCGGGCGTCAGGCCTCTGTGGGCCCGGCCCAGGCTGGGGAGCAAGACACCCTGCCCTCCCACGGCCCGTGGGGTCCAGAAGTAAAGCCAGTGGGGGGGGCCGGCACGGTCAGTGAAGTGGAATTAAAGAGAAGGGGACAGTGTCAGAGCACATCGCAGGCAAGAAGTGTGCTCTGTATTTGTACATGCATATTTGTTACACATATATTTCCTTCCTCCCTCCCTCCCTTGCTTTCTTCCCTCTTTCTTTCCTTCCTCCTTCTTTCCTTTCCTTCCTAACTCCCTCCCTCTCCCCTCCCTCCCTTTCTTCCCTTCTTTGCTTCTTCCCTTCTCTCCTCCCTCTCTCCCTCTTTCTTTCCTTCCTCCTTCCCTCCCTTCCTCCTTCTTTCTTTTCCTTTCCTTCCCTCCTTCCTCTTTTCCTCCCAAGCCTCATGAGCAAATCGGTTTGAAAACTGTTGACCTGTCCAGACAGTGAGTTTTCTCAGGGGTGAACTCTACAGACAGAATCTGGTTTGAATCCCAGCTCTGCCACTTACTAGCTGTGTGACCCTGGGTGAGTCACAAAAACTCTCTGAGCCTGTTTCCTCATCTCACAAATGAGGATGAGGGTATTTACCACTCAGGTTTGAGGAGTTAATGAGACAGAATGCAGCAAAGAGCCGGCCAGAGGTAAAGCTGCTGTTAGTATCACCTCCCATGGGGAAGGCAGCTTTCTCTGTGTCTCACAAAGTGTGTGTGTGCGGCCAGGCCACAGAGGCACCATTTCTGCTGGTCACGCAGGGAGGGCATGGGTCCCAGAGACCTAGCCACGCAGCTGCACAAGGTGGTCCAGGGACCCTGCTTTGAGAAATGTGGCTTCACCAAGTGAAGGCTTAAAGGAATTCTCCAGCATGCAAAGCACGGGATGCCAGCTTCTCCTCAGAGTCCCCTTGTCCCGAGCCCTGTGCCTCTCAAGACACAGTGTCATGATAACCCCCAAGGGGCATCTATGATGATTCCCCATTTTCTGGATGAGGAAAACTGAGGCTCGGAGTGGCTGAGTAACTGGCCCCAAGTTCCACACTGATGGAGCAAAAGGGCTGAGATCTGAACCTCGGTCCGGTTCCAGAGCCCAAACCCTGAGTCCCGCACTCTGCTGGAGTGAATGAATTAACCTATGAATGAATGAATTCAACCCACGCAAGCTGGCAGGCATTTACTGAGCACTGTATTCCTGCGGTGTACTTTTGAGGATACAGGGACATAGCAGACCCAGGCAATGGTTTATAAATCCTTGGTGGACTAAGCTTCAGAATATTATACACTGCTTTCTTTATTCACTGCAAAAACAAGAAAATTCAACATTGGGAAAAACAGACCATTCAAGAAACATCAACGAGGTAGCTGATCTACTCAAGGGCGACTGAGGAAAGACTGGCCGGGTACTAGGCCTGCATGGGGAGACGGGTGGTGGGGGGATAAGGAGACTGGCCAGGCCTGTCAGGTGGGAGCAGCTGCATGCCTGCCATCTTTGGAAACTCAGTCATCATTTGCCAACATACATGCTGCAGCAATGGGGTTTTACATTTTATTTATTTTTAATTAGAGAATTTGTAGGTTTTACAGAAAAAAATCATGCAGAAAATACCAATCTCCCATATACCCCCCTAGTATTACCGTTTTGCCTTAGCCTTTGCTACAGCCTAGGAAAGGATATTATTTTAATTGCGTTATTAACTCTATTCTGTCATTTACATCAGGGGTCACTGGGTTATGCAGTCCTATGGTGTGTTTTTCTCTTGAATTTTTATTCTAGTGATCTATCCATATTTACCGTCTGTAAACACATCCTGCAGCGGTGGGTTTTACTTTTCCTTCCCCACCAAATCTGCTCTTTACTGCCCCTCCTCCCCGTGCATTTTTAATTTGGCTACTTCATTTTCTTGAGATCTGTCCCCCGTCTAGCCAGTTCCAATGTCAGCAACTCCGTCTATCCTCTGTCCTCACGTTGTGTTACGGAAGCTGACATGTCCTCAGGTTCCCCTCTGTCCTGTGTCTGGAGGCCAAGCTCTTTCTCTCTCCCATCAGGGGACGTTTTTCCAGGGGTCTCTGACGCTGCCTCTGTTTATTCTGTTTCTGCACAGAGAGCTTTGCTGGCCTAGCTCTGATGAAGCCGCAATGGTTCTGGGCCTCTGTAAACACTGCCTCGGGCCCCTCTCAGGTGGGGGTTGAAGGGAGGAAATGTCCAAGTGCCCCAGGGGCAGGCTGTCCAGTGGCAGTCCAGGTGCAGCGTCCCAGGAGAAGCAGGGGACAGGGCACCGGACCCCTGGGTGTCTCTGTTGGGCGGCAGTCCTGCAGGAACCGCCGCGTGGCTGGAGCTGCACCCACCCTCAGGCCGTCTTGTAAAAAGAGGACCAGCGCCCGGGTGGGACAAGAGGCCGGGAAAATGCCGGCCAACAGCTGCCCAGGGGAACTGTCTACTCCAGCAAGCCAGGGAAAAGTGCAGCCGCTGTTTCTAAAAACTGAGTCTCCATAGTAAGCAGGCATGTTTGATCCTTGACCTGGGTCTCCTCTATGACCCATGTCTGAGAGTTCAGCGTAGCTGCAGAGAGGACAACGTAAAAGACACACACAGGTGTCTTCTCCCTCTTACCAGGACGTCAGTCATGGAGTTCCACCTTCTCATATGCCCTAAAGCGCCAACTCTAAGAGGCTCTGATGGTCTTAGCCCTGCTCACTCCTCTATTCATACTTCAGTGCCTTCACCAGATGTAGGGCCGAGCGGGTGAAGAAACAGTAAGTCAGCGGCTGACGCTGAAGAGAAGGCAGCAGGTATGGGGTATTTCACATTTTAAAAGAATTTAGCCCGGGATTGGGGGGAGGCTTTGGAAACCTGTACTTTCTGTGTGATTTTTCTATAAACTTAAAACTGCTCTAAGAAGTCAAGAATAATAACAAAAAAAGGAAACCATTTCTTTGGGGTGATGGAAAAGTTTTGGCAATGGATGGCAATGAGGGTCACACATCGTTGTGAATGTAATTAACAGGCCCGAATTGTACACTTGAAAGTGGTTAAGATGGGAAAAGTTCTATTGTATCTATGTCAATAAAAATTTGTTTAGAAAGGAATTTAACATCAATAAAGATCAACACGTTTTAGAGCAGGTGAGCAAACAGAGGAGGTTCACACAATGGAAAACCCACAGCCCCAAGAACAAGCAATCTAGAACCATCTACTGCTACATGCAACAATGCGAGTGAGTTTCACGAGCATAATGTTGCATGCAAGAGGCCAGACCCAAAGCACGCCTGCCCTGCGATCCTGTTTAAAGAACGTGCAAAGGCGGGCAAAACTCAACTGTGGTGCTAGAGGTTGGAGAGTGGTTATTTGAGTGCAGGGACTAGAAGGGTCATGGGGTGGGGTGGGGATGGGGGTTTCTGGGGGTTGATAATGTGTTTTTTGTTTGTTTCTTTAATCTGGGGGCTGCGTTCATGGGTTTGTTTAATGTCTGAAATTCAAGGGCACACTTAGGATTTGGGCACTTTTTGCTATAAAAAGTTCAATCTATACAGTCAACCGAGGGACAGAGAAGCCTATTCCAAAAAGCCACGATTCAGAAAGAAACAAACTCAGCATCTGGCTTAAGGGACAAAGATCTGTAGTGCTATCAAACTTGGAAGGCTACACTGTCCCCACAGCCAAGCTCCCAAACAAAGCCTCTCTGAGACAGCAGCCAGACCTTTCTGGGTTTTCACAGTAGATAAAGCCAGGCTTGGCAAGAGTCTTCTTGTAAACTCAGATGCGAAGAGGAAACTGTTTCTTAGGGGAATCAATCTCTCTTGAAGATTACACCCCACTTTTCTTTTATGCACACCTGAGGAAACTCTTTTGCCTTCTTTCAAATCTTTAGGGTGCTCATCACTCCCCTTTACCTAAAGCAATGTTTTCTACCTTTTTTCCATCATTGCCCCCCTAAAGATATTTTTTCCTAATAGGCTCCCCATGAAATGTTAATACCAGAGATAATATATATTTGCTTTTATCTTGTGCTTTATATATAAAAAGAGTAACATTTTCTCTGTTCCCCTTCCCCCCCATAAATTTTCACCCCTTTGGGGACAATATCATCCCCATTGAGGAAGCACAATCCGAGGTAAACATTTGATTTAATCTCCCAAACAGGATACTTTTAAAGAAAGGAGGAGCTTTTAATAGTTATATCAGTAAGATGGGTGTAAATGGGGACGATCCCCCAAACTGGTCCCCAAACTTTATCTATAGCAGCTGTAGGGGCAGGGGTTGTTCCGAATCCCCAGGGAGCCTGTTGAACCACTCTCGGGGTTCACTTTTGCAGGTCTGGTATATGTATGTCCACCCAGACTCCCCCTCCCCAGGGTGATTCTTAAGCAGCCAGAGTGGCAGTGGTTGGTGGCCTGACCCTGGCTGGGGTCCCATCTAGAGAGTCACGACCGCGAGCGGGGACTCGGGGCCCTGCACAACCAGGTCTACCGCCTGTCCCCCAACTCCCTGGCTGGAGGCTGGAGGCTGGGATCCTCAGGGGACACCTCCTCAGAGTCTTTGAGCCCCCCAACTGGGGACAAACAGTCCCACAAGCTCCTACCCCAACCCGTCTGCCTCACAGGGATGGTGCAAGGAAACCAGGAGCCGAGGTGACACAGAGGCGGCTCTGGCACATCCCTCTTTGAAAACGACTCTAAAGACCCTCGAAGCTCCAGCTTTCTCTGCTGGGACGACTTCTTCTCGGGTGACTTCTTCCATTCCTGGACCACATCCACCTGTGTTCATTGTTAAGGAGATTTACATCAACAGCAACCACAAAAAAGTCAGCCTGTATGTGAAGAATGAGTTAATCGGAGAACATATCATATGCCATAGGCAGTTTCCACAGGTGGAAGCCACAAGTCACAGACCTTTGACGATTCGCTGATCTTGTACGGCCGGGACACGCGCGTCTGCCTGCTTCCCTCCATCGTGAGAGAGCTCGCAGCCCTACAACAAGAATGGGATTTAGAGCAAACAGGAACCACTCTACATCATTCAATAATGGCAGACAAGAGGGAAAACAGCCACAGGGGGAAGAGGGAAAGAAAACACTGCACTATCAAGAAATCTCTTATGCTTAGAGGTGAGAAAATCAGGTTGTTAGAATCAGCTAGGACATTTAACGAGTGTTCCTTTATCAACCCAAACCTGGATGTCATGTCTTTTAGCTGAAGTCTGATAAACCCCTGTGCTTCGATGTTTGATCTGAGCCAGGCCTTTTAGGTACGTCTCAGGTATCATGATGACGGTGGTTTTGGAGCCCATTCTATGACCTCCACAGCTATCGGCTCCCCCTTATCCCATTTTATAGATGAGGATATTGAGCTCAAGGCCACACAGCCGGCAGGTGGCCGGGACTCAAGCCTGGGTGTGTTCATCTCCAAAACCCAGGCCCCAACTTGTGACACTCTGCCGAATGCAGCCCCAAGATGGGATAAAGTGAAGCAGTGATGACCAACCCATTTCAGGCACACCCTAGACACAGGTACTGTTTACACTATTATCATCTTCATTTCAGTGAGCAGGAAACTGAGCTCAGTAAGGCAAAATAACCTGCCCAGCATCACACAGCCAGGAAGCAGCAGGGCTGGGATTCCTAGCCAGGGAGGCTTTGTGCCCTTAACCTCTAGGTCATAGCAACCAAATCTACAAAAGAAACCAGGATTAGCAGGCAGGAAACCCCTGCTGGGGCCAAGGCCCAGCCTCCAACAACCTTGAATGCTGAGCAAGCCTGCCAGCCCCTCTGGAGCTCGCTGTCCAGTCTAAAGGAGGAGCCAGTACACCATACCTTGCTAAGGTTTCTTCCAGGTTTGAAATGTCAGGTAACTCGGCAAGAGCACAGAGCCTCTGGGCTCGGGGTAGCACAAAGAGGAAGGATGAAGCCAGAGAAGTGCACACAAGTCACATACTGGGACCCAGGGTTCAAGAAAGAACTTTTATGCTGCTGAGCTCATGGGAAGTGTCTTCAATTTGCTACCTACTGAGCAAATAGCCTCTGGTGATACTGAGCAAGGACAAGAAATCAGCACCGTCCCAAGGTAATCAGGGACACACAGAACATTCCTGCGGGAAGTGTGAGTGGGAGGGCACCCTGGCCAGCTCCCAGGGGAGGAAGGCACAACTCGATTTCTCTAGACACACTAGCAACTCTGTGACAATGACAAGCTGTACCTGCTCCGCTTCCTTCCTGACCACCCCTGGGCTATGGGAGGCTCGCAGTGGGGAGGGAAGAAAGTCAGCATCCAAGCAGTGCCTACTGCATACCCCGACGGTCTCCTTTCCGCCTACCCAAGGCCCTCTGAGGCAGGTGCCACGAAGATTCCACTCTGCAGGCTTGCCCAAGGTCACCCAGCAGAAGGCTGAGGGCCCCTTTCCCACCACACCCAGGCCACCAGGCAGGGCTGAATATTGCCCTCAAATGCCAAAAGCTTCCTTGTCTAGGCCAAGATTTCTAGAGTTTCCCGGTGGCTGAAGGCTCCAGCCTTTTGTCTCGGGGCTGATTTCTACCTGAGCATTGGCCGGTGGGATGCCACTTATCCTTCTGGGAAGCAGGTGAGGGGCTCCATGCCACCCACCTCCACAGAGATGATTTAAAGGGTCTTTTACTCGACAGTGGAAGAGAGGCGCCGGCTGCACGGCAGGAGCCCAGGAGTGCCTCCTCTCCGAGTTCCTCCTGGGCTTTGCACCCTGGACCTGCCCGGCCTCGGCGCCCCGGAGCCCGCCGGCATCCCCCGTAGCCAATCTCGCCCGCTCGGACCCCGGACCCCTGGCGGAACTGCCGGCGCAGCGGCGGCCCGGGCGGGCTGGGGGCGGCCGCGAGGAGCCCCAGGCAGGCGGAGCGGGGACGCGCCGGGCCGGGCGCGCGCGGCGGGACTTACCTGCGAGTCGCGCGGGGCCAGGCCGCACCTGTCTCACCCGCGCGGACGGCGGCGCCCCCAGGCCCCGGCCCCGGCCTCCAGTTGCACCCGCCCCAGCGGGGGGGGGGGGACGGAGGTCCGGGGATCGCGGGGGCCGGGGACCCTGTAGACCCCCCTCACCCCGGCCGAGCACCCTGGACGGCGCGCGCGGAGGCCCACCTGGGAGGCTCGCTACGGGCGCGGACTGGCGCGGCGGCGGCGGGGCCCGGACGTCCGAGCCCCTGGGCCGGCGGCACGCGCCGCCATGGCTCCGCCAGGAAGTAGGGCGCGGGCGGCGGCGGCGCGGCCAATGGCGGCGGCCGGGAGGAGGTGGGCTCAGCCGGCGGCGAGGCGGGGCCTGCGTCCGGGGCGGGCCCGGCGCGGGGACTCAGCCGCGCCCCGGGGTCCCCCGCGACCCCCGGGCAGCGTCCGCCCAGCAGGCAGGCGACGATCGCGCTGCGCCACATGCCTGCTGGGCGTCCCCGGGTGTCCCCGCGAGTCGCAGGCGCCGGGTGCGCGGCGGGTCCCGGCCCTCGCGGGACGGACGTGCGTGCGGGCACCTGAGTGGCGAGGAGGGGCGTCGCGATGACGTCATCGCTCCCTCACCTGCCTCCGGTCCCCTGCCGGCTGGGCCTGGCCTGGCGCGGGCCACATGTCCTCGCTCTGCACCCTCGTTCCAGCTCGCTGTTTCTTTTCAGCTCCTGCCTCCCCTAATGAGTAAGTAAACAGCTTACTCTTCCCCTGGGCTGGCTGGGCGGCGGGGGCTATTTTCGGTTTCATGCCTGGCTGCGCACACCCCCCACGAGCCACACACTGGTAGGTGTCCAGTAAATATCTGTCAAATGATGGAATGAATGAATTTAACCGTCATTGATCAGTCCATCAATTCTCAAACTGAACTCACTCTACAACATGGAACCTTGGAAACATGTTAAGCGAAAAGCCTGACACAAGAGGCCACATGTTTGAATCCATTTATGTGAAATGTCCAGAAGAGGCAGATCTATAAAGACAGAAGAATTAGTGGTTGCCAGGGTCTAGGGGTGGGGTTGGGGGAGATAGGGAGTGACTGCTGCAGGATAAGGGATTTCTTTGCAGGGTGTTGAAAATGTCAGTGATCACGGTGGTGGCACAACTCTATACTAAAAAAATCATTCAATTGTCCACTTTAAAAGGGTGGATTTTATGCTATATGAACTATATCTCAATAACACTATCACCCAAATGAAACAAAACAAAAACTTTTCTCTCCGCCTTTCCCTATCTATTCTCTGCCTTCTCCTGAAAGGATTTAAAGCATCTTTCAGGGCTGCAGGAAACACGGTGAGATGCAGCCCCCAATGGTGGCCCAGAGGAGAAAGGAACATGGACGCAGACCCAGCAGAACTGAGATATCCTCAAGGCCTTTCTTCTTTTCTCCTGTTCTAGACACAGCACTCAGCTTGGGCCCCTTCCTTCAGAGTTCCCAACAGTGTACTGTGGGTCCCCCCAGACCCTGGGCACCACCCCGTCCCACCTCACCTGGTATCTCTCCCCAGAGGCTGCTTCCTCCAGGGTGGACATGGGGGCATCCTGGTCACCAGAGTGCAGGGGATGGGTACAGAGATTTCGGCAATGATCTAACGAGTGCGTGTCTCCAGCATGGGGGGGGGCAGATTTGCACGGAGTGAACTGGGTCACTCTCTTCTGTGTGAGCTTCATCTCCTGAGCCTCAGTTTCCCTACCTGTGAAGGGGGTCATAAAGACCCTTGAACCCTGGTCTTCTGGTTCCTGGTTCAATACACTGCCCACTCACCCCTGCTTATCTGTGAAAAACATTACATTTATGGGACAGATTCTTATTTGAACTATAGTTAAAGGTATATGGGGGGGGCAAAGAAAGATTTAGCTATAGATATATTATTTTAAGAGTCTATAACTCAGCATTGATGTTTGCCTTCCAGATGTGGGTTCTTTACGGATGAAGGCACAAAAGACTTGAGGATGGGATGTGGCTGGAGGTCTCTAGTAAGGGCCTGGGACAAGCTCAGGGATCCACATGTGACCTTGAACTGAAAAATATGTGTAGACATGGCTGACCTGACCCCATCCAGTGAGCCCCTTCACCACTTAGTGAACCACCTTTCACTTTTTTTCTTGAAGTAACATTTTCTCCCCAATTAAAAAGTAATCCATGTTTAACTTGATTTGAAAAATACAGCAAAGTCCACAAGGAAAAAAAAAAACATTTCTACATCATCCAAAAATAACAATTGTTCATATTGTTGTCTTTCCATATTTTTTTCCTCCCATGATTTCTTTACAGTTATAATGATAGGCCTAGCTAACGCTTACCTAGAGCTTTCCATGTGCTAGGCATTGCTCAACTCATGTAATCACCTCAACCCTTTTTAGGGGATAATACTACTTTCTCTGTGTGCAGATGGGGAAACTGAGGCCCAGAGAAGTTAATCACATGCCCAAGGTTGCACAGCTCGTGGGTAGCAGAGCTGGGATTTGAACCAGGCTGTTGGGCTCCAAGCTCTGCACAATTAGCATTGCCTGCTGCACGCAGTGCCTCTGGGTGATGACAAAAAGTGACACACGCTCTGTGCAGAGAACTTGGAAAACGTGGACAAGCACAGAAGGGAAAAACATCACCCACCCAAGGAGAACAGCTGTCAGTATTTAAATGTAAATTGGCCCAATATTTTTCCTCTGCGTATATTCCCTATGCATATATGCAAATTAGTCATGTGGCACCTGCTCTTTTGTAGCCTGCTTCCCCCCACCCCCTGCCTTTAGCAAAGATCATGAGATTTTTCTTATTTCAATAAGTTCTCCTCGAAGACATGATTTTAACAGCTGCATCCAATCCCTCAGTTTGGATTGTTCACTTGCCCCTTCCCTAATTCTTGGGCATCTAGCTGGTTTCATTCTTGTAAATAATACAAAGGTGACATCCTGGCACCTGTCTCTGATTGCTTGCCACAAATAAACTGGAGTTGCTGGGTCAGAGGGGTGCATGTTTATAAGGCTCTCCCTCCCACTCCCCCCACAAAGGCTGTACCAGTTGGTGTCCCCTGACAGAGGCTGAGCGCCTCGTCACTTCTGAGATTCAGGCCTCACCAGATAGAACCAGAGCCAGCTGCATCGTTTGCTGAGCCCAGCACAGAATGGAAACGTGGGGCCCCTTGCTCAAAGAGCAAGAGAACAGCTCTTTCCTTCTTTCTGTGACCTGTGATGGTCCTTTCTATTTGCTATTTAATGCTGCACCCCCGTGGGCATGGGGAGGCTTGTGGGGTACAAGCAGACGCTCCCAGCATCTGTACAATGCTTCCAAGCACCGGGGACAGAGGACTACAGTGGTCGCTGGGCATGGGTGAGGGAGCAGCAGCCAGAGCCGAGAGGCAGGACAGTGTGCAAGCCGAGCCCCAGTCCCCACTGCATGCTGCCTTCTCCCATTGGACCTCACTTACACAACCAAATTTCAAACGCACAATTAGTAGGAATTTCCAGACAACTGCAGAGCCTTAAACCCCAAGCGCGGGGCCCGTAAGACTGCACAGGCTGCGTGCCCAGAAGCCAGCCCTAGACGGAACCACTGGCTCTGTCCCCAAAGAGGAACCCTCAAAGCTCTTGTCAACGTCTGCTGTGTCTCCTCTCACGGTTCTCTTTATTTCTATCCTCAAGACCTCAGTTCCAAAACAAATGTCCCCAAGGAGGACCCAGTGTAAAGAATCACATCATCTGAACACACAGAATGGCAAATTAAAAAGGTGGGGGAGCCGGGCAAGGTGGGAAGGGGAGCTCCTGGTTAAGGCGCAAGCCCCATGCTAAACACTATTTGCCCACCTCTCTTGTGGTCTGTGTACCTGAAGTGTTTGGAGCTCTGTACCCCAGAAAACCGTGGTTTTAAACTTAATCCATAATTGTGGATGTATACCATTGTAAATAGGATCTTTTGATGAGGCTGCTTCAGTTAAGGTGTGGCCCAGCCGAATCAGCTTGGGCCTTAATCCTATACTGGAGGCCTTATAGGGAAGGTCACAGAGGGAGAGGAGCCCAAAGGAGCAGCCAGTAACTGGAAGTCAGTGGAATGGGGAAGCCAGGAGGGGCCGCCATGTGCACTGCCATGTGACAGAAAAGCCCAGCACCAGGGATCCCCGGCAGCCAGGCCCAGAACGCCACTGTCTTCAGGGAGAAAGCATCGTCTTGATGAGGCCTGAGTTTGGACTTCTCCTAGCCTCAAAACTGTGAGCCAATAGATTCCCGTTAAGCCAACCCACTGCATGGTATTTTACTTTGCAGCCAGGAAACTAAAATGGTAATGCTTTGGGGTCGATATTGTCTTCCCCACTTTACAGATGAGAAAACTGAGGTTCTGAAGGGTTAAATGACTCCTCTGACATCACAGGGCAGATAAGTGTACGAACCCAGGCGAGGAGCCTGGCGGCTGGGGCTAAGATGCAAACAGTTAACCTGGGCCCTCGCCATGGGTGGGCTGCCAGCTGCTTGGCTTTTCATCAGCCCTGCGAGCTGGTGCTGAGCTGTGCCTCCTGCATGGGAGGTCGCAGCCATTACCAAGGAGGAGACGGGCATTTCTCTGCCTCCCTTTGAAAACTGTAAGGGGGTGTCATCGAGCTGCCAGCCTGGCTGTGCAGAGAACAGCTGGGTTTGAAGGGGAGGGCACAGCACAGCTGCTCCCTATAGCCAGGTCCCTCCTCCCACCAGTGTTCCCAGGTCCCAAGTCTCCTGGAGTTGGAGGTCAAGCCGCTTCTCCAAACACCCTGTGCTTCTTACTAGAGCCCAGTCCTTGGCCCAGCTTCCCTCTCAGTGGCTGAGTAATGTAGAAAAATTGCAGCCCAGCAGAAAAGAGCAGGCTTGGGGCCCACCCGCATCACGCCACAAGCGGAGTTCTTGGCTGGCTCCCTCCTGAAAGTTTGTAACTGTTTAGACCAGAGGACGAGAAGCGACAGGTGCCCCCATGGGCTGGGACCAGAGCAAAAGACCCAGTGGGAGTCTGGGCCCAGGCCTTGGCTCGTCCTTAATATTAGGTGAAGGAAAACGAGATCTCTCCTTAACTGTCCCTTCCCACTTCCTCCTTCCCTCTCCTCCCCAATATTTTTCTCCTGGACTCCGGAGCTGTTCTGCCTGGATTTGAACCCTGGTCTGGCTACTTCCCAGCTGTGTGATGACGAGCAAGCTACTTAGCTTCTTTGTGCCTCAGTTTCCCCATCTCCAATGGCATTGTGCTGAGGGTTTCATGAATTAATGCGTGGCAACCAATTAGTACCTACAGATATGTACTCCATGGCTGATCAGCCACTCAATAAATGTTAGCTTTTGCCGACTATGCGCAACAGTCTGCCACTAAACAGGTATTCTTTGGCTTACACGTTTGTTTCCTGATAAACAGAAATCCTTTGGAGACTCGCACTTTTTTTATTAGTCACTGACACCTTCGCATTCTTCAGTTTCAGGTACTTTATCAAGTTCATGTTTTGACAGGAGGGTAAATAGAGGTGCCAGCCTCTGGATAAAGGTAGGGAGAGGAGGGAAGGAAACAGGATCAGGGAGAAGGTCAGAAGGCTCACTCTGCCCACAGATGACTCCTCCGGGGCCCACACACTTCTCTTTTTGCCACTTCCTCAAAAGGGCAGCTCAGGGACTTGGAATTTCAAAGTTGCAAACCTGGTCTGAGCCCAAAAGGTAACCCTGAGCAAGCGATTTCTTGGCTGGAATTTTCAAATCTCTTACAAGTCAAGTTAGACGTCTAACACTGATAATAGCCTTCTCTGAACTGTTGTGACTAGAGGAACACAAGTACAATTGCATTGTTTAGAGATTCATCAATTGGTCACACCCCCTGCCCTCCCCGATGGAATGATCATTTTTAAAGTCTCAGTGGCTTTGTGTGGGCCCACGGAAGCAGGCCCTGGGTCTCTCAACCCAGGGTCGTGGTCAAGCTCTGGGGCTATGCTATGCAACATGGTAGCTGCCAGCCACATGTGACTATTTTAATTCCTATTTTAATTAGGTGAGAGTATGTAAAATTAAAACTGAATTCAGTTCCTTACTCGCCCTGGCCACCTTTCAAGTGCTCAACAAATAGCCACGGGAGGCTAGTGCAGATATAGAACATTGCCAGCCTTGCAGAAAATTCTATGGTTCACGCAGTCCTGGGGCAGCTCTTCTTAACTTTGTGACTCTGAGCAAATTGCTTACCTCTCTGAGCCTCAGTTTCCTAGTCTGCAAAATGGGATTTGATCTACTCAATAACAAATACTCTCTGAGTGCCTGCTGTGTTCCAGGTACTGTTTGAGATGTTGGAGATATGGCAGTAAACAACACAGATAAAAAAACAAAACCCTTGATCCTCAGGGAGCTGACCTTCTAGAGGAGGCATAATTATCACACTGTCTCTAGTCAATGAAAGAGCGCGCGTAAAGCATTTTCCATAGTGCCTGGCACATTCAAAGTGCTCAATAAATGTTAGCTGCTATTATTACCAGTTACCTGCTCAGTCTCCTTCTCCCACAGCCCCGCCAGCTGAGATGGTAAATGCATGTATGGCTTGCCTGCCTATACTTCCCAGCCTATGCCCATGGCAGACATTGCTAATCAATCCCAGCACACTTTCCCACTGAGCCCAGAGGTATCTATAGAGTTCTTGGAACAGAGCACCAGGCAGCACTCTTAGGTGCATCCTCTCAGATCTCATGATCTCCGTTTCCAACATCATTTCCTGGCCCCCTACGTGTTGCCTGCCCCACTCAACCCCAGATGATGAGGCCCGTTGGATCCTGTCTGCAGAGATCACACTTGGACTCGAGGCCCAGGCCCGGCCCTCCTCAGGGGAAAGGACAAGCACCTGCTCAGTACCTTGTTAGCGAGCAGCTGGTCCTGGCTGAACTTGTGCTGGAAACTGGCTTCTTGCTTTGCTGCTTCCCAGAGTGGGGTCTGGCTGCGTTCTCACCGGTGCTCCTGGAGTCTTGAATTCTGTTTCTCTTCTTTATCCATGAAAAAGATGTGTATTGTTTTAGGGCTGGGCCAAAGATCCTGGCCAGATGGGGCTGAGTGAAACCCAGTGCCTGTATCGGAAGTGGGAGAGGCCGACACATGAGCGTGTGGTTGCAATACAGTGAGATAAAGAGATGGGCAGCAGCTGGCCCTTGGCTATGGGAACCCAAGGGAGGGAGGAACTCAGGGTCCCAGGGCAGTCAGCTCCGTGGAGGGGGTGCTGGTCCCAAGCCACCGCCCCCATCATCTGTAGCCAGTCCCTCCAAAGGGCCTGTTCCCTGTTCCTCCTCTCCTACACTGTGGGCCCTGACCCAGTGGGGCTATCTTCTTTTTGGTCTCATGTCATTTTGGTTTTGCTGGTTGCATTCATTCATGCAATCATTCAATCATCCAGTATGGCCTGCTGTAATGACACCTGCTATAAAGAATTCAACTCTTTGGCCACTTATCAGCTGTGTGACCTTGGGCAAATTACAGAGCCTCTCTGAACCCTGCTTCCCTGCTCTGTGCAAGGAGGGCTACAATACCTCACTGGGGGTGCTGGGCAGATTTCATGAGTTACTACACAGAGATGGCTTAGAGCTGGGGATGCTGTAACTAAACCAATCCAGGCTGGCTGCCACTATTCGTCACGGCTTGCTGTGGCCCCACCACAGGGCAGGCTGCACGCTGCCAGGGGACAGAGCGAGGGGCAGGAATTCACAGGCTGAGAGTGGAGACACATGTCAACACACCACTGAAACCAGATGGCCAGCCTGATGGCAGAGGCCTACCCTTCTCCTTGGGGGCCCAAAGGGGGTGCAGATGGGGGAAGGTGCCCTGGAGGGGAGACTTCTGTCAGCACCTATCTTGAGGACCCCCGAGATGTACGTGGTAAATTCCTTGACCAGTTTTGTTGTCATTTTAAGTGTTGAGCTGCCCCGGAGCCTCTGGGCTAAAGCTCATTTGGTCCTGATAGTATCATTATTGGGGAAGGGTTGTTGGAGCCGGGTTTGAAGGGTAAGTTGATTGCCAGGGGGGTGTGAGAGGAAAGGGAATCCCAGGCAGAGGGAACAGCGTGGGCAGAGGTCTGGAGGAAGGAAGCGGATCCTGAGGCCAGAGGAGCTCTTTCCGGCTGGAGTACAGGGTGCTTGCAGGGGAGCAGCTGGAAATGAGCTCGAAGAGAGACACAGTGACTCTGTGAGCGAGAAACCCTTTAGCACCCAGCGGGGGGCCTGGCACAGGGCCATTGAAGAGGTTATACTTTAAATTCCACAAGCAGATCATGGACTTTGTGGAGCAAAGCTCATGTATCCTGGCTTTTTGTCCCACTCAATATACATTCCTTGTCTGGTTTGAACATTTCAGTCATTTGAGGGTCCTTTTTCCTATAGCCTGGAACACACGAGCAGAAGATGCTCAGAGGCTGGCGAAGCCTTGCCCAGATCCCCTCCACTGGGCTGGCACAACCTCCCGGCTCAAGAGGACCAAAAGGCCCTTTCTCTGGAGAGTGGCCTCCTAACATGGAAGTGCCT